>JBAMJV010011237.1:0-37960 GCA_037951105.1 Echinarachnius parma
CTTTCCGACACATAACATCAACATACTACATCAATTATGTCATATGAAAGATTTCATATTAAAAGAGGCAATATCATAGATGACACCGACCGTCCACGATGTGTCTCAGGATAAGTGACATGATACTTTTTGATAGCCTCAAACATTTATGAATTTTGCCAACAGTAATCGATTTATATAAATGTGTATGAATCAATAACTCTACCAGGAGTTGAATACAATTTCAGAAAACTGCCCACAAAATGGATAATATTGATTGGAAATTTCTCAAATAATCAGGTATGTGCGCACTCACCTGCTCACACACGCAATCGTATAATCCTACATCATTTATGCAAATATACACTTTTCAGACGCGCAATCAATATGAACGGTGGAAAGCATTTTGTTTGATATAGCTACCATGGCAACCGAAATGCAATTTTCGATTTTTCTCTTATCGCATTCCTAATCATGCGGCATTGAACTATGCAAAGTAACTCAGTACATCAGTTAATTGCATTTGAATCCCCGTCAGCTTGATTGGCATAATTAAAGCTACCATGGAGTATTAGTGATTAAAAGAAGGCAAAGAAAATGGGATTCCAACGGGATTCGAACCCGAGACCTCCGGATTGCTAGACCGTGATCTTCCGACTGAGCTATAGAAAACCCTAGACGGTGTTCGTCCCTGAAACCCCTTAATTCTCATTGCCTGAATGGTCAGAAGCTATTATAAACCTGACATAAACCCGAAGGATACAAATCAACTTGGGGATATATGCGAGGGATCACCGAAGCGATACAGCTTTTTGTAATAATTAATACAAACATATATAGAGAAATAGGAGTATTAGTAGTAGAATCCCGATGAGATGTTGTACTATGATAATTATTATCATTATAATTATTATTATTATTATATTAGTAGTAGTAGTAGTAGTAGTAGTAGTAGTAGTAGTAGTAGTAGTAGTAGTAGTAGTAGTAGTAGTAGTAGTAGTAGTAGTAGTAGTAGTAGTAGTAGTAGTAGTAGTAGTAGTTTTTCTACTTTCTTTTCTACTTTTCACTAATTATCGTCTCATGATGCATACTATAATTGCAAGCAAGTGATTTCAAGGATGGCGTTTGATTTTGGTTCAACAGCACATAAATTATTATATTAATTTGATAGTACTATTCATGAAAGGTTTTTTCTAACAAGGTAATTAAAGTACGGACGAAAACAAAATGTCGGTTTTGTTAAGAACAAAACTATGGGATATATATTGCATATAAAATATTGTATATTGTATTGTATGTATTAATTTTGTATCGTTTTGCCGACTGGCGGTCCCTGACGGTCGTGATGCGTCTATATAATTATATATGCATAGCGGCATCGTAATCATATTTCATATAATTATGAATGTTATGCTTTCTATATAAGTTTGATGATATTTATTTTCACACATTGTTTTCACATGAATTCGATTTCCATTGCACTTACTTTGTACACGGCTACCACTTCAATCCCGTAGACAGTTTAACATCTGAACACTTCAATCGTAAATATCTTTCGAACGAAATAAAAATGGAAATTTGAAAAACCGAAACCTGTCCCGTGCTATTATTGTTAATATGAATATGACAAGGTATGAGAGAACCGCAAGAGTTTCAAGTAAGTTTTGAGGATATGGACAATGTTACTAAATTCCTTTAATATAAATAGAGGCAGGAGTACTACTATTCCTTGGCTAAACATGAACTTTGGAGTCCGTAGTGTCAGATAATGGCGTTTCCCCTATTTATTGACCAATCCGCGCAACTCGACGGATGAGTCATGTACAGTTGTATCTCCTTGGTGTGACACGGTACGTTAATATAGGGAACTACACGATACGCATTATAAAAAGGGAATTTAAAGGACAATGAAATCCAGACAAATTGTTGTATGCACTATAACTTAAGACACTAATGAATAGTCTCTGAAAATTTGAGCACAATCGGTCCAGAAATAAGAAAACTATGGCTCTTTGAAAAGAGCCATGTATTTCTTCGAGTGACTCAAATTGGCAACGTACTCTGGCAAAGTTGTGGACAACTCCCCATACATTTTGTACACAAAATTTCAGTTTTGTTCAATTTTCTCAAAATTTATGTTTACCCTTCGTTCGAGTTCAACATATGTTTTGTAGAATGCTTTTATATATAACATATCATGAGTTGGGGGAATGGAAAAATGTGACTATGAAGAAAACTGTAAAAATGGGAATATTTGTGTACAAAACATATGGGGAGTTGTCCACACACTTATCAGAGTGCGTTGCCAATCTGAGTTCCCCATAGGAATAAATGGACATCTTCAAAGAGCCGTAGTTTTCTTGCTTCTTATTCGATTATGCTCTAACTTTCAGAGATTATTCTTCTTAATCTCTTCAAGACTATGAAAGCAACATTTTGCTTGGGTTTCATTGCCCTTTAATGGGTATAATCTTGGTTCCACGTAGTCGTATATTGTAGATATTGAAATTAATTACCTTAAAGGGATAGTGGAGTTTTGGAATAGAGGGCGCTACACAAAATAATTTTTTGTGAGATAATGAAAAACTGAGTGTCAAATTCGAAAGAGCATACAATTTTAATGACAGAATCAACTTTATTTGATCAAAATCGGTTAAGAAATGGCTGAAATATCCATAAAACATATCAATTTGTAATAAGTGTGGGGCCCCACAAATATTCGATAATTTTGAACCAGCCGTTAAAAAATTGTAAAAAATGCTTCCTCTTTACAAAACTTTAGAAAAGAGGTTTTTAAATAGTTGTTGATTATCTCTATAATTATCTAATCGATTTTTTAACCAAAAATCACATGCACAATATTTCATTTAAAATGGTTCAAACCGATGAGTGTTTAGAGAGCGCCCTCTTGAGTTTTAACGGCTATTTATGAATGATAACAGGCTTTTTACTTAGTCATTTATAATTTTGTATTCCTTTCGAGCATGGTGGAGTTATTATTTTGTAATGTAATGGTGCAGATTTGGTTACTAAAATTCAGTTTGACCAAAAACTGTACTCTCTTTACCAAAACTCAACTATCCCTTTAATTCAATAACCGTTTGTATTCATAATCTCTTAAATCAATACAACATGGAGCTGGAGCATCTATATCTTGTATTGTCGGGTCATGTTGGGTTGTCGTTACCAACAAATCAATATAATAATAATATAATAATAATATTCTCGATTTATATAGCGCCTATATAATATGATTGATAATCATCTCTAAGCGCTTTACAATTATATTATTAATACAATGTATTATTTGTAAAAACGTACAAACAATTTTCTTCTTTCTGTTTCGATTCATAGTTTATAATAGTGTTGATATCAGAGGAGCCATAATTGTTTTATAATAATAATAATAATAATGGTGGCTACTTATATAGCGCACGTTCCGTCTTTCGACGCTCACGGCGCATCACTATTATTACCCCGGTCATCGGATACACACTGCACTCAATCCAGCACACTAGGTGCACATTGTCCACTCCCTGGGGAGCATTCCAGCTAGGCAACCTAACGTGTTATAAAATGCAACATGGAACTCGAGCATGCACCTATCTTTTATTGTCGGGTCACGGTGGGTTGTCGTTACTAACAAATCAATATAATAATAATATAATAATAATATTCTCGATTTATATAGCGCCTAATATGATTGATAATCGATTGATAATCATCTCTAAGCGCTTTACAATTATATTATTAATACAATGTATTATTTGTTAAACGTACTTAAAACAATTTTCTTATTTCTGTTTCGATTCATAGTTTATAATAGTGTAAATAATTTTAACATAAGAGCCACACAGTGTTGTGTTGTGTCGTATTGTTTTGTTCTGCTCGTCGAAGTCTCTGTCGGCCCACATCTTTATTTATTTTTAGTAATCTTTACTGGAAGCAATTTTTCAACTCAAATGTACAATTTATTGTTAATTACAAACAAAATACGTTTTAAAGTATAATTTGATTTTATTATGAATTATGATTTAATTGCTTTATTATTACCCGACGAGGGGTCCACAATCTACAAGCATTGCTTTTTAGTGGATCCCTCCATTTCCAAATATATTATTTACCATAATTATATGATTGTAGTTTTCATTGTACAGCTATTTCAATTTATTTCACACATGTAAACCTTGTATTTTTGTACAATGCTATGTATTTAAATTTTGTTTGGAAATGAAATAAACTAAACTGAAACTGAAACATTGTTTTTTAACGTGTTACAAAATCTCTCCCACGTATAGGATTTTATTGTGCATGCATATATCTGATTTAAATATGAAACATAATATGAATGATTGCCCAACTATAATGCATTAATTGTCAAAGCCGTACTAGTTTATTAGCCAAGATAGAATGAAGAGTGGGTGTATTGTACAACATTAATCCTTGTTTGCGTTTCTATTTAAATTATACCTGAAATCTTGACAATATAAACGTATAATACACGAGGGGTATCGCCATGGGTGCCATCCCATTCGCGCGCTCTCACACCTTTGAAAACATTTAGGCTTCACCACCTTACTTTTCAATTTCAATTTCAATGTTATTTTCGTTTCCAACAAAATATACATATCAATTACAATCATTTACAAAATAAGGTAATACATATTGGAAACAGAGGGATCAACTAAAAAGCCATGCTTGTACAGTTTTGGAAACCTCAAATAATAGATTTATAAGACTGTTGAGAAATTATTAAATTAACATTATCATTCGGGCAGTAACAGTTGATCTGTTCACTTTTCCGAATTTATGTGAGTTTATTTCAGACTCAAACAACTGCTTCTTTTTGTTTTTGTTCAAATCTTAAACCTAACAGATCAAAATAACTATAAGTCACACACAATAACACAAACATTGTGTGGCGAAAATTTAATTCGATCATAAAAAATGTCAACAAATGTACATTTATCCTGGTCATTACTTGTACTGTTACGGTATAAGAAAGAAATGTATAACCGTGGATGAATGGTGGAGCCGTGGAGGTATCCTTATTATGGTAAAGTATACGCAGTGGCATGGCTATACGGGGTCAAGGGCGCGTGGCCTATTTCTCAACAAATTAAATGTAATTATGCGATTTGATGATGCATTCATAATTATGTGTTTCATGCCGTCAAAGCGATTGTGTATTTTATTATAATTGTCTATCATATCGGATTGGCAATTTGTATACACTGGCTTGGTTTAATGTCATCATGTTACAGCTGTGTTGATAGAATGATAAGAATGATAAGAAACTTGAATTTTTAATTTTTAAATGATTGTGCACTTTATTATAATTATCTATATCGGGTTGGCAATGTATATATACTGTTTTGTATTAATTTCACTATGTTACAGCAGCTGTGTTAATAATAATAATAATGATAATATCCACTATTTATATAGCGCCTATCACGATTGATAATCATCTCTAAGCGCTTTACAATTTGTATTATTACCCCGGTCATAGGATACAATGCAAACCAGCACACATTGTGTGCACCATCTCCACTCCCTGGGGAGTATTCCTTCCAAGCGCTCAGTGGGCTCAAGAAGATCGTTCACATAAAGGCTGATAAGAAATAAAATATGCATGTTGGATACTCACCAACAAACAGGAACGCGTTGGTCAAATCAGGGAAGTGGAAAATAATCACAACTTTTCCTGTAACTCTTCCAGAACTATCAATAAAATGAGAGAAATACAGTAAGATTCTCTCTCGTCGAAAGTGCAGTTTCCTATACAATCTCAAGCATGTAGTAGAATAGAAGCCAGGATCTCAGTATAGTTATTCGTGAGAAAAAAAAGAAAAAAAAAAGTGCAATCATGGAGGTTCCATGGAGCAGTACCTCCTTGGTGTAATCAAACCACTGAGCGTGATGTATATTGATAGCGTCAAGTCCGGTTTTCGGAAACTTTCAGAGGAAATCGCGGCATTATATTTCTACGGAATCACGCTGATATAGACTCAGACACATCAGAATAGTTATTTTCAAACTATGTCTTGATTTCCTGGTTTCAGTAATTTCAAATTTGGTTTCCTGGTATGTCCATGTTTGTATTTTTTTCCCTTCGAATCTGGCACAAACAAGCACGCTAGCATTTCCTGTATGCGTGATACATCTGTTTAGACGTGGATATACATGTGACAGACACATACGTGTATAGTTACAAAATAGAGGTATATATAGTTATCCTCCTATATATAGTTATTCAAATCTGTTCTTGAACGCTTACACCGTATATGTTTCTCGAGCTTTCTCCGATATTGCTCTCCACAATTTATCCTGAACAAATATACCGTAGTTCTCACCGAAATCTCATTGACTCTACTGTGCATGCATGTATACGCTGATATATTATCAGTTAAAACATGGATACCACCACCACCACCACTACCTAAGACAAGTATGGTATAGTTATATCCTCCTATAGCTACTAGTACTAGTTGTTATCTGTCCGTGTATGTCTCTCGAGTTCACTCCTATATTGCTCGCCACAATGTATCCGAATATTTGAAGTTTTCCCCGAATATCGTCGGCTTTTCTGTTCCCGTATTTAGTCCGATATATTGGATACAGCCACTTAACCGAACTATAGCTGACTACAGTATTCGGTATAATAGTTTGGTTATATTTGCTTATCTCCGTTAATGATTCAACGAATAAGTTACTGGAGTCTAAACTCTAAACATGGGGAATGTTTGTTATATACGGCAAAATCGAACATTTATACAAATGTAGAAACATATTTTAATACAGGTCTTATTCCTCAGTTATTGTCATTCAAACTATATATATTTTTTTTAAATATCAAGACTTCTCAATGGCGAAAATCCAGCCAATATTGTCGATTAATTGCAATTATTGTCAATTATGCCGCAGTGATGTTAGTCATTATACCGAAAGAATGTCCAAAAGCGAAACGCGTAATAAATACAATAGACCGATAGTATATGTCCCTTTGTGAATCGCGCAATGAACTAATATAATGAAAACAATCAAGTTGAATGAATATCACTGTCCAAGAATTAATTTATTTGCTCACAATCGCCTGCAACAAATATAAGCAAGCTGTCACCTCGGTATGTAAATATGATATTAGCCGTACACTAATTATTATGTTCTACGCAATTATTGTTAAACCGAGGCAAGATCGTACTGAATAGAAGACAAGAAACAACTGCCAATACAACTGCCAATCCACTTACTAGAAAATAATAATTTGATTCCTCGAGATATACTTGCCTGCGACCTATGGCTATACAAGGTCAAGCCATTGTTCCGATTGTGCCATGGCGATGTCGAGCAGTATGATATCTTCTCTCCGTTCGAATTCAATAGAATGTCTGTCTAATTATAATGTTATATAGAAATATGAATCGCTCACGATACTTATAGCAACGCATCACCAATATGAGTTAATCAATATTTGTTTATCGATCCTCTTTATATCCACACAATGGTAATATTATGTTGTATGCTTCGCTACCACTGCATCTCCGACTCCATAGCTAGCAATGTCAGGTGCAGGCCTGGCCAACGCAGCGTTCAACAGTTACCACTTATGGCGTGCAATTAGGGCCAAGAAACTCCAATCTTACAACAAAACAGCACCCTTTTCTGCTGATCTTGTCAACACAATCCATCAGGAAATCGCTACACAAAAAACACGTACGCTTAACGAGAAAAAATAATAATTCAGATGTGATCGTCTTCGGAAAAATTTGTAGCGATCACCTCAAAATCCAAGATGGCGTCCAAAATGGCAGCCGTTTTGACTAACGATGGATAATTGACTAATGTATCTACCAAACGACGCTTAATATCAACATATTATATGCCGTCATATTAAAGAAAATTAAATTCCGACAAGGCGATACCGTTTAGGATCTTAGGATAAATTATGCTTAGGTCACAAATGCTCTGATTTGGGATACGGCGCCCGTACGATGCCACTTTTAGGTGAAATATTGCGGGAATCTTGCGGCGCCCGCAAGGGTGCGGTGGCTATCGTGCGGTCGCCGTTGCATTTTTCCTCGCCGTACGATGTCAACAAATTGTTTGATGCCTAGGTCACAAATGCTCCGGGCGCCGTACGTTTTTTTTTTTACCTACGGCGGATTTTCTACGATTCCGTGGAGTTTGGATATCGTACGATGATTCCGTGGAGTTTGGATATCGTACGATGTCTGCGATATCTGTGTGTAGGGTTAAATATTTGCCGGGGACCGTACGATGATTTTGGGAGTTCAAGCAAAATTAAATCGCACGGCTCCCGTCTGACCTGCAATCTGAGCGCTCGTACGGGACCCGTACGGGCATCGCAAGATACTCTTACGAAATCGTGTGATTTGAGTGGCCCCAAATTCAGTCGCAAAATCGTACGATATTCGGGAAAATGCTACGGTGTCCGTGCTGGGCTCGGGCAGTGCCCGTGCGATGCTCTTTATGATGCTCTTTTACTCCGCGTTAAACAATTTGTTGACATCGTACGGCGAGAAAAAACGCAACGGCGACCGCACGATAGCATTTCACCCATAATCATCGTACAAGCGCCGTATCCCGAATCGGAGCTTTTGTGACCTAAGCATTACGCGGAGTTTTAAACAAAATGCATCGTACGATTGTTTTACTTGCCGTAAGTACGGGAGCCGTGCGATTTAATTTTGCTTGTACTCCCTAAATCATCGTACGGCAAATATGTGACCGCTACACAAAGATATCGCAGACATCGTACGATATCCCAACTCCACGAAATCGTAGAAAATCCGCCGTAGGTAAACAAATCGTACGGAGCCCGGAGCATTTGTGACCTAGGCATAACACAGTAGTCTTTGTCCCAAAACTCAACATAATTATGGGCTTTTTTTTTCTTCAAACAATAGGACATTTTCGATCTACACATTTTCTGCATGGATACAAAAATCTGTACCATGAATTAAATGCATACCTTCAAGAAAACTGTCCACATGGTTATAATGGACAACTTAATGAGTGCAAATTTAAAGAGCGCACACGATCACGATAACAAATTATAATACCTTGAAGTCAGCTTTACGATTTCGAGTCCTGTAGAGAGTACCCCTTATAAATTGTAATACTTAAAGCCAAATAACAGTTTGGGGAAAGTTACCGAAAACATCTATATTGGCCAACTAATTGATCAATATTGTTGAAAATGAATTTAAAAAGAGCTTGTGTGGTAAAATCGTTTTATAACAATTAGTATAGGTGATTTCCTAGCCAAATTTGTATAATCCCATATTTAATATGGGATTATACAAATTTGGCTAGGAAATCACCTTTTCTTTCGCATGGTTGGTAATACACTGTTAAAACGCTGTGCAAACAAATTCAACAACTTGTTGAAATTTTTCAACAACCGCAGTTTGACATATGAACCATCCAACTGTTGTTTAAAGTTTACACAACTGTTGTTTTAATTTGTTCTACAACTGTTGTTTAGAATAAATCCCGTTGTTGAAATAGCAAATACAAAACAAGATGTAAAAGCGGCAAGGGTTGGATTCGAACCGGGGGTCTTTGGGTTATAAGCCTCACTCTCTATCGACTGCGCTATCTCGGTTCGCTTGGTTTGCAATGGGACAAAAGGGGTTTTGACGCGGTGATTTTGCGGTCGAAACTATCACGTGATTTAACACGTTACATCAACGCTTGAACAATGGCCGCTTCACGCAACCCTTCTTTATTCAACTTATCATGCTACACCTAAAGTTGTATGAAAAGATTTAACAACCATTTTTACACAGCGTTTTTTTATACACAGCGTTTTAACAGTGTAAGAGCGTACATTTCAATAGTGTGTGTGTGGGGCGTTTCCCACTACTGTCATGTTCAAGATTATTTACGAGACCTATCTCGTTTTCTTCTTTTATATCATAATTATGCCGCCGCGGTTAGAATACACGTAAAGAAAGTGTCTCATATAAATTATCGGTTTCACATCATTTCTAATCAGGCGATTAATCACTCTTGAAGATGCAATAACAATTAATTTTTGGTTACTATATATACACATGAGCAAAACATCTGAATGCCTTAATTGAAATTTAGTTATAAGACACTTAAGAACGCCATATACACTTGTATGAAAGGAAATCTCCTGTGAAATGACACCATTTACATCTAAAGTTAAGTTCTGTTAAGAAATTATTGACGAATGTGTTTATTTTCGTCAATAGCACAGATACAGGGTAGTGTGTATATATAAGTTCATATTCGCCTATTATGTTTACTCATCTAAGCATTTTAGTAATTGGTGTTTGGTTTAGCAAAGTTTGTCATATGGAGACAAAAAATGAGCCTGTCGAATCTTTGATAGAGCTTAATGATAATAATATTGATAATAGTAAATATAATTATAATCCATTGCGGATATAGAATCGGAAATAATATCGCTAGTGATATTCGTTTGTCTCGCAATGTATGGTCAATGTCACTAGCGATATTATTTCCAATAATATTAATGTTTCGATTTATTTAGCGCATATATTTATAGTAATATTCAGATAATAAGGTTTACGTATGGACGCCTTGCCTATTATAATTAAGAGGTCGCGAGTTCCAATCGTTAAATGCTCTGCACATTTACCCCGTACATTGTGCAGTGTTGTCTACTTCTGTGTACCAAATCATTTTACCAAAAAAACAAAAAGGGGGAAATCTGTGGAAAAATGATGAGAAATAAATAGCAGTGCCCCCAATAATTTGGTTTCTAGGTACACCACTGAATATGGTTTTGTTTTTCTAATTACAATTTATACTCGCAAATAAAATTGGTGTGTTTTTGTGTAAAACATTGAGATGTGACAACCATATATTACTTTTAGGGCCTTTGCCCTCCGCCTGGTGATGCAACATCAAATTGGCCATGTGTTCGCATGTTCGTTCACGATTTCGTGAAAAAGGGGGTCATTTTCACTTATGTTCGCGAATATAAGAATCTCGCGGAAATGTACAGCTGTGAATATGAAGGTGCCATCACCCTCCGTCTAAAAGGTATGGTTCATGATCAAGTTTTACTTCGGTGTTTTCCGCCTTTCATAATAGCGGCCAGCAATGCCAGCATGCACAGCGTTCAACAGTTTGCACGTATAATATGGCGTGCAGTTAAGAACGATTAACTTCAACCCTTACTGTTTTACACGGACTTGCAGACACTCACAAACCAATAGTTCCAAATGTTCACAGTAACTTGCTAATGGTATCGAACATACATTTTTTTTAAAATTTTATTTCAAAGACTTTATTTTCTGCAATCAAACAAATCAGTTACAACAAATATGGATAATAATATTGAACATAAGGTATGCAAACAATATACAAAATATAAAACAAAACTACTTATACATGAGTAAGAGTAAGTTATACGTTGGGCCATTGCGTGTATAAAGAATGAAAGCAGAAGGTCGCCGTTATAAGCAAGAGCTTGAGCAGACGGTCAACCGACCGTCATACTATGTATAACCAACATTTTCGATCACAACTGCTGGTACCATAATTATGTTTCATGAGTGACAATTTAGCACGCACGGGCTTAAAGGTGCACCCGTAAAGTGTCAGATATTGCCCAAAATGACATTTTGAGACTTCAATTCTATACCAAAATCATTGTAAGATATGTCCGAATGATGTGTGAAAGTTTCATTGAAAAAAACACTGCTTTCCTGGTTAAAAAAGCGAAAATTTGCGTCAGCTTTTACAACGAATTACTGTATAACGTGTATGAGGTTTATGACCGTTCATTAACGCTCTTGAGCTGAATGATTATCAATGATAGATATCGTCGTACTAAAGGGGCATTTAAAAAAATCTAACCCTATTCTATCATTCTCTTACCATAAGCCAAACAACAAGGTAGAAGAGAAATGTGGAAGCTCCAAGTAATTTTCGTGGAGTTAGACACTTTACTGGTTTCACTTTAACCCTCATTCTGCTATTAGACGAAATGAACGAAAGTGATAATGAAACTTGATTATTTAACCCAATGTACTATAACGGCCATTTTGCAGAGTGTAACTGGGTATGACCTTGAGTTTAACTAGTTTTCTGTATTATGTGATCTGCTGGTATAGTAATTCAGATTAGAACTTGAACGTGACAAGAAGGGGTGTTTCACAAATAGATTCTAAGTTGAACCTAACTCTATTAAAGTTGGACTTTAAAAATATGGAAAGCCATTTGTAGCTTTGAAATAAAACATATTTAAAAGCAAAAAATGCAAGTATTTGAAACTTCCAACAAAATTGATATCAATTATTTCAATTTCTCGAGTATAATGCGGTTTATGCTGATTAGTTTTTCAGAGAAAGTACGGTATGATTCACCACTATCATTTAACCATGATTATAATAAATCATCGTAACATTGATTCGCAGCGCGCGTTTCCCTGAAACACCCTTGATGAATGAACAGATGTGAGATGTAAATGAAAAACATGTCAAATCCCCCACCTCAAAGGCGTAGGAGGTGGGGGGGGGGGGGGGTCTGTAGCCCCCCCCCCCCCCCCCCCCCCCCGTCAAATTCTGGCCGATCATGTCATATTCGGGCTAAATAATGTCATATTCCGACAAACTAATGTCATATTCGGGGGAAAACTCATGTTGCATTTTGTTTTAGGACAATAAAACGTCATTTTGGGGCAAAACCGTCTCATTTTCTGGCAAAAAATTGTGTTATTTTCGAACTAAACAATCAAAAACATATTTTGACATATCAAAGAAGGGAGGACCTTCTTTTTTTTTCTTTCTTTTTCTTTTGTTTTGATTGTCAGATGAAAAGCGGGAAGGATAATCATTCGAGCAAAAGACATCAGCCCCCTTTATAGAAACATGACTGTGCCCCTACGCCCATGCATCACCTTATTGATGGACATTCTTCATGGCCCGGTCAGATATCAACGGATAGCGGAAACGAATGCCCAACGAATAGACAATTTGCGAAATAAAACTATCCGGTGATGAAAGTCGTCTCCATTGCTTTATGTACAAAACATAGAACAACGTACATCACCCGACAAGGAACGAACAAGAAACGCATACGAACGGAGACGAACGGATGGAAAATTTAGCTCTCTACTCTGTTTGACGTCCGTTTACGCAATCCGTTGATATGTGACCGGGCTATCATGAGGTGTGAGAGAATATTCGATCGAACAGATGTTCGATTACCCTATATCATTCCGCTGTGTCCAACCACAATGAAAATTCCTTTTCTTCAAGCTATACAGCATATCATATACATGAATCGAATTATTTCGTACAATTGTATGCTAAAAATACATGTATGATGTATGAGGGGAAATATTTTACTGTTGTTAAATGGCGGTGGAGGGTATAGCACGGAATATTACATCCCGAGGGATTTTAAATGCTATTGAGGGAAGAGTAATTAAGTCCCGAGACGAAGTCGAGGGACTTATTTTCTTCACGAAATAGCATTTGAAATCCCGAGGGTAGGAATATTCCGTGATTTTCCCGACAACAAATTGAACAACTGTTTTATCATCTGACTGTCAAACACAGGGGTGTAATATTGCCATTGTATATCGAAAAATATTACACCGCAGCGGCATGTACTGTATTTACTAAGTCATGTGATAAAAATTGTTATCGACTGTTATCAAACGCAGACACGTTCACCCACACCTTTTTTCTGATTGCGTTTATTTCTGTATTCAATCATTTCATTATATATTACACACACAACACACACACACACACACACACACTTATTTTGGTTCATGTTTTATTCCTCCAAATAAACGGAACAAAAAAAAACATCAATAACAATTTCGTAAACATAATTATGCATCATATACATGGATGTCCCATTACAGAAAGGAAATTACATATACATAACAATTTACATCACATAATTATGATAAATATGATTAAAATATATAAATAATAACATATATTATTATATACTTTTGTATAACTTATACATTTCCAATGTTAATTTCTTATTCATAAACAGAGAAAAAAATAATTACAGACTAAACGAAAGATAATGTAAAATTAAAGGGGTAGATACAGTTTTGGTAAGGCTGAGCTTTAGTAACCAAAACCTGCACAATAACATTACAAACTAATAGTTATAACTCCACCATGCTCGAAATGTATAGAAATTACAACGACTAAGTACAAAACCTGTTATCATTCAAAAAGAGCCATTAAAACACAAGAGGGCGCTCTCTAAAAAAAGCATTGGTTTCAACCATTTTTCATACAAAATTATGCATGTGATGTTTTGTTAAAATAATGATTAAATAGAGAGATCATCAACAACTATTCAAAAACCTCTTCTGAAAAATGTTGAAATAGTGTAAGCATTTTTAAAATAAAATAAAAAATCATCGAATAAATCTGGGCCACAGATTTATTCCGATCGGATATATTATTTTATTGATATTTCAGCCGTTTCTGAACCGATTTTGATCAAATAAAGTTCACTCTGTCATTACAATTGTATGCTCTTTCAAATTTTATGCTCAGTTTTTTTTATTATCTCACAAATTATTTCGTGCAGCGCCCTCTATATCAAAAACGTGATAGTTTGAACCCAAAACAATTTTCCATCGAGTTGGACCAATGAAATATTGAATTAATTGCCAACCAACATTATATACAAATATTATAGAATTAGGCGTTCAAGACGGGATAAACAATTTCAAAAAACCCTCAAAGTTTACTATCTTTTTTGTTTTCTTTTTTGTTCACAAACATTAATTTGCACAAATTTTACAGCGACAACCGCAGACACCCAAATATAATCTAAATTGTTTGTTGAGGGTGCAGTCAAGATTTCTGCGTTTCATCTATTGTTTACATAAACATCAATTTATGCATTATACTATATATATTATTGTAATGATAATAATATAATCGAGTTTAAGAATATAACTGCATGTTCGTAATTTTGTACGTAAATTTGGTTACAGACGCCGTATGAACTTCTAGACGCATACTATTTACCAAACACTGGATGATGCAGAGCGATTGTTTATACAATGGAAAACTGCTTAAACTGAGGCGATTATCATTGACTGAATGATTGTTGAAAAGAATATAACACTTAATTCTTACTATGAAAAGTCATTGGTTTGAATGAAATAAACGTGGCAGAGTGAGATAATCATAATATCGCCCTCTATAATATGTGAAAGGTAACAGTGTAAAATCCACCAAACTTATTCAGGGCTTTATAGCAGTTTACCAATACCTCGTTATGTCATTCAGTTACCAAATACCAATATAATCATGACTTTGATAATTGATAAGTCGTTATGATTCGTGAATCTTGTGACACGAGAGCACGAACAAATCATAATATCCTGAATAACGTTGTATTTTTGCGACCATTACAAAAGTGCAGGCACGTAGTCAGGAGTTTTCGAGGGGAGGGCATGCGTAAAGCCCTCTGCAGACAAAGCCGACTCGACCCGATTCGACTGGTTTTCATTCGGATCGGCTCAGTTTTCAGTGCCTTGTGACACACATTTTGCCAGTCGAAATACGGTCGGATGCTAGTTGGGGCCAATTCAACACGATGAAACGGATCAGACCGACCGGGCCCACCTCTAGCCTGATTGAAACCAGTCGGATCGGGTCGAGTCGGCTCTGTCTGCGCCGGGCGTAATTTACAAAAACGGTACCGATCGAGACCGAACGTGGCCGAAACCGAGACCACCGAGTCGTGTAAGCAGGATTTACATTGTTAATCATTAAAACAAGAAGGTGATAAAAACCCGTATTCATGGTAAGATATAGCCTATCCGATAGGCATCGTGCTGTCTGGCAGGTTCTACAACGGCGGCTGAGTTTGAGCGGGGCAGCGCGTATGAAGCCAGTTTAATAGTATCTAGCTCTCTCACAGCTAGCTAGCTCGCGATCGCATATATAATCTCCAAGCCATATAGAGCCTTGACTAAAAGCTAGGTAAGATATCGATGGGTAAAACGCAATGCTATAAATAAAAGCTCAAAGTTCAAGTTATTTGATGCAAGCGTGGCGCTCATTTATCACTCACGTGATGAGAACGGAACACAATGACTAAGGTCTATTCCAGTCTATTGTGGATTGTATAATACAAGCCAACTACAACTTCATAGCTTGGAAATCGAAATAATTGTGAATACAGTTTTCTCTCTATTTCGGAGCAAATATTTTTCATTAGATCTACAGCCAGTTCGCTATAAAAGCTACAATTCAGTTATGGACTTCAATATCACCGAGAATAAAAACTGTTTAAATGGTTGTGTTGACTGAAATTATTGTAATTTATATATTTATAAGAAGCCCGTTTTGACATTTTGCAAAAGTTTGCGTCGATTTGCTATACATCAAAATGGCTGCACGAGGGGAAGAAGCTCCGTGCTCTCCCGAGGGTCTGATCTGCCCGCTATGTCTGGACGTCTTTGAAGACGCTACACTTCTGACCTGTGGACATACCTTCTGCAGGAAGTGTCTCAAGAGGTACGACGCGTCCCACCTTGACAGAGATCACATGGTGTGTCCTCTCTGCAGGAGTGACACAAAGTTTCAGGAGAATCGAGTCGAGGGACTTCCCGCCAACAAGACGGTCAATGGACTCGTGGATGATTACCATGGCAATACAGGAGGACTATATGCTTCACTGGAGGATACGCCAAACTGCACTGCATGCAAAGTAAAAGAGAATGCGATCTCATATTGTACAGAATGTAGACATTATATGTGTACAAATTGTGATAATGGACACCAACAATTGACATCATTTTTTGACAACCACAATATTGTGTCTGTGGTTGAGATCAGCAGCGGTAAATTCAACATTACCCAGCACCCAGAGAGATGCCCGATACATAAACAAGAAACAAAGGACATGTTTTGCGAGATATGCAAAGTATACATCTGCTTCAAGTGTGTCATCGTAGCGCATCGTGAACATCAGATCAAGAACCATAACGACTTCGAGAGGGAGTTGCAGATGAAGGTGGAAAGTTTACTCGAACGATGCAAAGCCAGAAAGACAGAACTTGAGAAGAACATTCAGAACACAGAAGCGCGCCGTCAGGAGGTTCACACGGCAGTTCAGAAGCTGGAAGCAGAAGTCAGAGACGCGTACGAGAAGAAAGCACGACAGCTGAAAGAGAACGAGCGGTTACTACTTGCGAATCTCCAATCGCTGAAGAAAGGTTTCGATGGTGACCTTGATGTTTTGAAGGCGAAAGACCGTCATAGAATCAAGAGCATTGTCAGCTCCGTGTCACTGGTCGCTAACGATAGACTTGGAAGTCTCGAGGCGGACAGCTTGGCGGCGCACTGTCTTCTCTGTGATGAACTCGAACAAATGCTGAATGAGGTCAAAGATGATACGTCTGCAAGAGAAATATTGACGAATGCCGGTGAAAACGAGTTCAAACCTGCTGATGGATCTCTTCTTTATCTGGGGGAAATAGTTCAACCCTCATCAATTGTTAGTAATGAAGAAGACATACCTAAAGAAATAGCAAAACCTTCAACGAGAGTTAGTAGGACAGTCGACCTACGAGGCACGATGTGTGGAATGACAGCAATATCTCGGGACACTGTGGTCATTGGTTACAGTAATGCGTATGGTGCAGACAAAGTGGATACAAAGGGAAACATGTCACAACATGGATGTTACTATGACCTTGCCCATCAGACTCACACTGGGAACATAGTGGTATCGCGGACTTCTTTTACAAAACTACAGATCTATTCGCAAAACGGTTCGTACATGCATACAAAGAATATTACTAACAATTGCACTTCTTTGTACCCGACGATTTCTTCAAACAGCAACGATGAAATCCTTATTGCTAACAGAAAAGACTGCATCATGATCTACGACCCTAGCATGTGTACCCATCTGTGTAGTATTACGACCAGGGACGAACCACACCAGGCGTTTGAAACCAGGTCAGGAGCCATCATTGCCAGCACGGGTTGTTACACCAAACCCGTAAACACGGTGAAGGTGAGTTCCTATGACAGGAGTGGGAGGGTAGGAGACACCCTGACGGCGGATCAAGGGGAACATCTGCATGCTGCAGTAGACAGCCAAGACAGGGTCTATGTCGCCAGTGTGAATCAAGGAGCAGGTAAAGTGTTCATCACGCAGTACAAGATGGACGGTCTGAAGTTCAAGAAAGTATGTCAGTATGAGGAACTGAAACTGGCTCTGGGTCACTCATGGTCTTACATGGTATCTCTGTCATGTTCCATGCTTGCTTTTGCTTGTGATAAGAAGCTGTATTTCATCGAGGTGTAACCTTTATCAATAAATGTTTGTGTTGTCAGCCTCCGTTAAGAAAAAAATTTAAATTGACATTTTCTCACTTGTTAAATATCTAGCAATTGTTTTCGCTATCTAAATGACTACATGTGTAGAACAAGTGTAAGCTACAATGCAGTTCATATTGTTTCATCGAATGATCTCTTCTCTAAAGGGACTTAGTAACATTGTCCAAATCCTCAAAAACTTACTTGGAACTCTAGTGGTTATCTCATACCTTGTCATTTTCATAGTACATGTAACAATAAAAGCACAGGGCAGGTTTCGGTTTTTCAAATTTCCATTTCGTTCAAAAGATATTTAAGATTGAATTGTTCAGATGTTAGAGGGGTAGTTCAGTTTTGGTATAGAGGGCGCTGAACGAAATAATTTTTTGTGAGATAATGATGATTTATTTTTATTTTTTAATGCTTACACTTCTTCAAAAAATGTCGAAAGAGTTGTTGATGATCTCTCTATTTAATAATTATTTCAACAAAACATCACATGCATAATTTTGTATGAAAATGGCTGAAACCAATGCTTCTTTACAAAGCGCCCTTTTGTGTTTTAATGGCACTTTTTGAATGATAACAGGCTTTTTACTTAGTCGTTTGTAATTTGATATACCTTACGACCATGGTGTAGTTTGTAATGTTATTGTACAGGTTTTGGTTACTAAAGCTCAGCCTTACCAAAACTGTACTTCCCCTTTAAACTTTCTACAGGATAATTTAAGCCGTCAGGGGCGGATCTAGCTTTTTGCTAAGGGGGGGGGGGGGGGGGGGGGGTTGACCCAATGACGATGCGGAGCTATTTTGAACCCCCGTAAGTGATTTTTTCCACATCACATTTTCACTTGTACCATGTGATGATATACCACATTTTAATGTTGTATCTGAGGCTGATGTAATGATTGAAATACGGAAATTAAAGAATAAAAAATCAGTTGGAGTTGATGGGATATGTATACTCATTCTCAAAACTTGTGCTGATATTTTGCTGAAATCTATAACGCATTTGATAAATAAATCAATCGTGCATGGCAAAGTACCTAGAGCATGGAAAATTGCAAAGGTGATACCAATTCATAAAAAGGGTGACAAATCGAATCCGGATAACTGCAGACCAATTTCGTTATTGCCATGCATTACAAAAGTTCTCGAACGAGTTATACAATTACAATTGTTACATCACCTTCAGACATATAATATTCTTGTACCTGTGCAGTCTGGATTTCGAGCAAAGCATTCTACTGTAACTGCTTTGGTTAAAACATGCCGAGTACCGAAGCGATGGCGTCACACTTTTTCCGTATGCCTTGATAACATTCTAAATAACTTTGTTTTTATTTTGAGCCCTTTTGTTAGGATACAATGGTTGATTGCCTTCTTGGCATGCGATCTAGACTATAACACATTCTTGCTTCCCTGACATTGTCTGGGTCCGGCTTTTCATGGTGACGAAGGGTGTGACGCCACACGCTGAAGCTCTTTTATTTTGCATAATGCTCTAATGACATGTATTTAGTCGTCTGTCTATGCAGTGTTCACGACCTTTCACACAGAGCAACCTGGTTTCGCACTCACTTTAATAATTGAATATTTTTTAGATTATGATATTCTATATTTGCATTTATCTTGAATCAAAATTGTTCTGATTTATTTTCCTTAAGCACCCAAAAGGTCTCCATTCATGGAGTATCACAGAAACCAGGTCAGTTCTTGTGACGAGTTCTCTTTCATTTTGTGATGTTTAAACATTTGAAAGCTTTGCCATTACTTTATATCTATTGAATACACGGCTGATTCGATTGATGTTAGTAAACTTGTAAATATTGAATGATTATGATTAGTTGCAATTTCATATTACTTTCTATTATTTTCAATAATCATTAATGTTTCAATGACTTTATCGATTCATAATTAGGCAGTTATAATGTATATACTAGTTGTTTTATTCCATGCAATATTCTTGTGATATTCTGTTCGAATTTCGATAATAAGTTATAGTAAAGCATCACACATTATGCGTAATTATTTTGGTTTACTTATGCCTTCTTTTTGTTATCCCGCTCATTTACTTGAGCGCAGTGTCGAAGTGACGTCGTCAAGCTCGTTTTGCCTTTAGTAGCAATGGTTTTTAAAACACCGACTTTTGGTTCGAGGTAGGCTGATTGTTGTCTGAGCAACCGATCAATCACACGTTTTAGGCTTGCCCGACTTTTCTTTTCTTGAATTAAGCTGCCCATGGCAACGATGAGCTGTGACACCACACTTCGTTGCATTATTGTTTCGCATGTATATAACTACGTACTCCATGCTTCACTCTATTTTTGTTAAATAGACTGACCTGATTTCGCACTCGCCGCAATCTATTGTATACCTTTCCTTTGATGTTTGTTACTCTTTATGTTGTTTTGAAAAGGAATTTCCTTTTATGAAACGATTAACGACGTCTCCATTATTTTCCTTTTGCTGAAATCAGGTCAGTTCTTACCGTCGGTCATTCTTTAATTTGAAATTAGTAATGGTTTTGAAAGTTGTTATCGCATTTTATACACTTTATTATAGTTACGATTTATTCGATTGAATTTGAACTACTGGTATTCTGTTATTTGGCTATTATACTTATTCAAATTTTATTTTTTTATTTTCGCGCAATATTCAATATTTAATTTTTAAGCTACGATTTTCCTTCAACAATAATATATTTTCCAATGGGTGCCTCGCTATTGGAATATACTGTACCGTCATTATTTTGTTTCCTCTCGCTCGTTCGTCATGCCAACAGTGTCTCAATGTGTGTTCATGTCCATTTTGTATTCGTGTTTTTGTCATTATCCTTACGTTTATATGCTAGCGCTGCGTATGTTTATTGATTATGATATGCTTTTTGGTTCTTGTTACTCAGATTTTGTGTTTGTACAATTATTATGGCTAATTTAGATCACCACTTACCTTTTGAGTCTGTGAGCGACGATGACCTTCTTGATGTATTAAGCCCCATTCAAGCTAACAATCAATTTTTTGTTAATCGTACAGGAATTTTTGATGAAACTGTAGTTGAAAATATAAACTAATCTTCTGAAGAGTTGAATTTGAATTTAGATCACGATGATCCAGCACAACATTCTTTTACAAAGTATATAACAAAGTTTCATAATATTATTAAAGATTTTAATAGTGATACATTCTCTTTATTGCATTTAAATATACGAAGTTTAAATAAACATTTTGATGAATTGCAATCATTTTTAGATAACCCTTCCAATAAACAGCTTTCTGTAATTGGCCTAACAGAAACTTGGTTATCCCATGATTCTAATTTACCCTTCTTAATCGATAATTATGATTTTGTCTTTAAAAATAGGCAAGGGAGAGTCGGTGGTGGTGTTGCTTTATATGTGCTTAAATCTTTGAATTATGTTTTGCATGATAATATTTCAATAATGAATAATATCCTTGAGACTCTCTTTATTGAAATTATGAATCCTGGAGGTAAAAATATAATAGTTGGAGTCATTTATCGACCCCCTAATAATAACCCTAGAGAATTCTTGACGCAATTCTCTGACTTATTGCGAAGTCCAGCGTTTATAAATAAGGATGTCTTTTTAATGGGGGACTTTAATATAAATGTATTAAATCATGAACATAATAATTTGTCACAAGAATTTCTCGAGACTCTCCTCTCTGCCTCTTTTTTACCTCTTATTTCTAAGCCCACTCGTGTGACAAACTCCTCTACCTCATTAATAGATAACATCTTTTCAAATGTAATCCCCTACCCTGACTCTTATATTGTTCTTTTCAGACATAACTGACCATTATCCTATTGTAACGCATTATACTGTATTTAAATCAATTAATAATTATGACCCACGTTCATTTAGACGTAAAGTCACTAATAACAAATTAGTTAGTCTTGCTTCTAGTCTCGAACATGTAGATTGGTCTCCTGTTTATGGTGTAGATGAAGTGAATTTTTCTTACGATAATTTTTGTGATATTTTGAATAATCAATTAGATACTTGTATTCCTAAACAAAGAGTTAAAATTAATGATTATAAACAAAAACATCAAGACTCCCTTGGATCACTAAATCAATATTACGTTCTATAAATAGGAAAAATAATCTTTTTTATAAATATAAATTAGATGGCACAGAAAGGTTGAAAATTAAATATACATCTTATACAAATATTTTGATTAAGATTATTCGTTTGGAAAAGAAAAGGTATTTTGAAAATATGTTGGCATTATATAAACATGATATGAAAAATACTTGGAAAACGATTAAGCAGGCAATGAATGTTATTAATAATAAATCTAACATAACAAAAATTAAGTTTAATGATGAGATTGTTGAGGATCCAAGGGACATAGTAAATATTTTAAATAATTACTTTTCTTCGATTGGTGAAAATCTTGCTGCTAATATCCCCCCATCAAATAAGCATTTTGTTGATTTTTTGGGCCAGCCCAATTCAAACTCTATATTTTTTGTTCCTACTCATAGATATGAAATTTTAGATATTGTTTCGAAATTTGATTCTAAGAAAAGTTCAGGCCATGATGAAATTAATAATTTAATTTTAAAAGGCATTATATCTTCCGTTGTGGATCCTCTTGTTCATATTTTTAATTTGTCTTTATTATATGGCCAGGTACCAAACTCTATGAAAATTGCTAAGGTTATTCCTTTGTTTAAAAAAGGAGATAAATTAGATGTAAATAATTATCGACCGATTTCTTTATTGTCCTCTTTTTCGAAAATTTTAGAAAAAATTATTTATTCTCGGACAGTATCCTTTTTGAAGAATAATAATATTTTTTCTAATCTCCAATTTGGTTTTAGGGAAAAACATAATACTGTACACGCATTATTGTCTTTTATTGAGAAGGTAGCTCATGCAATCGACAAATCTTCTCATACGATAGGCATTTTCCTGGACTTCTCCTAGGCCTTTGACACAATTAATCACGACATTTTACTTTATAAACTTTCACATTATGGTGTACGGTGGGAGGGCCTTGGAGTGGTTCAGGAGCTATCTTTCAGATAGAAAGCAGTATGTATCTTTAAATGATAACTTTTCTGCTCCCCATAATATAAATTGTGGTGTTCCACAAGGTAGTATACTAGGCCAACTTTTATTTATTTTATATATTAATGACTTTTGTCGATCATCCGTAATTTTGTCTTTCGTACTTTTCGCTGATGATACGAATTTGTTTTTTTCTCATAATGATTCTTATAGACTAGTTGAAATTATTAATATTGAAATGAGTCATATTTTATCGTGGATCAGAGCGAACAAATTATCATTGAATCTCCAGAAAACGAAATATATGTTGTTTAGTAAATCTATAGATTCGTTACCTGCTAACATAGTTTTTGAAAACACCCCTTTGGAGTGTGTTTCATTCATTACATCTTTGGGTGTAACGGTTGTTACTTGGAAATTTCATATTGATAATATTTGTAAAACAATTTCTCGTAATATTGGTATAATTAATAAAGTGAAGACATGTCTTCCTTTTAATTCATTAATTATGCTTTATAGTTCTTTGATACTCCCATACTTGAATTATGGTATCTTAGTTTGGGGTAACACTCATGAAACTTTATTGGATAAAGTGTTGTTATTACAAAAGAAGATTATTCGTATTATTTGTAATTCCCCCCTTTCTCTCCCATACAGACCCCTTATTTTTTGAAAATAAGATACTGAAGGTAAAAGATCTATATTTATTTCAACTTGGTCAATTTATGTATAATTATAATCAAAATATGTTGCCATCTGTTTTTCAAGAAATGTTTTTTAAAAATAGCTCAGTCCATAATTATCCAACAAGACATTCTGAAGAATTTCATTTACCTCTCTTGCGGACCCTCCTTGCTCAAAATACATTTATATATGAAGGCCCCAAATTATGGAATTCTTTAAGTACTGAAATAAAAAATGCTCCATCGATTAATATTTTTAAGAAAAAATTTAAATTGTTTTTATTACAATCTTATGTACATCATTGAACTATATCGCCCATTCACTCTTTCCCCGTCCGTACGTCATCCTGAACAAGGTCTTTCTTTACTCGCAGACTCAAAATGTAATCTGATATGATATATTGTGCCTTCTCATGCATAGCTCCTTTCTAAGCGCAACTCTTTTTCCTCATTTTTCACTTGAACCCCACATGTAGCTCATCCTTTTGTACTACTGATTATATTTGTACCCCCGATCCCTCACTTCCGTTTGGCAGTGTCTAATTGTTGTATTGTATCCGTCTTCTCCTATTGTTGTCAAATTCTCTCTTGTCCCATGTAGGTCTCTGTTGGCACCCCTTTTTCCCTCTCTATACTTTTTTGTAGTCTAGAATGTGTTAATTTAAATATACAATAATATTCCTAACTATTATTTGAGGGGTCCACAATTGTACAAGCACTGCTTTTTAGTGGACCCCTCTTGTTTCCAATATGTATATCTCTATTTTGTATAAATTGTAATAATTCATTTGTAATGTTTTGTTGGAAGCAAGAATAAAATTGAATTGAATTGAATAAAAGTAACCGATGAATGGTTAATGGCAATGGACAAAGGTGTGTATACGGGAACAATTTTTGTAGATTTGCGTAAAGCTTTTGATATGGTTGATCACGCATTGCTCCTTAAGAAATTATCGAGTATTGGTGTAACAGGCACAGCCTTAAATTGGTTCGAGAGTTACTTATCTGAGAGAAGAATAGTAACTGTAGTAAATAATGCTACCTCTAATGAAAGAAGTTTATCTCATGGTGTGCCACAGGGCTCAATTTTAGGTCCTTTATTGTTTACCATATTCATTAATGATCTACCTGATATATTCAAGCGATCTTCAGTTCACCTATATGCTGACGACACTGTTATATATTTCTCCCATGGAGATGCTAAAGAGGTTCAGTCTGTTCTTAATAGTGAAATGCTAAAGTTAGATGATTGGATGCGTACAAATAATTTGTTTATAAATTACACTAAAACTGTTTGTATGCTTTTTGGAACAAGATATATGTTATCAAAGTGTAATGAAATTGATATAAAAATTAGAGATATATGCATTGAACAAGTTAAAAGCACAAAATATCTTGGAATTCACATCGATAGAGAGTTGAAGTGGGATATGCATATTGAAAATATGTGTCAGAAAATTGGTAGACTTGTAAGCTTTCTTGGTAGATTACGTTATACTATTAATGAATCTAACCTGAATATCATTTATAAATCTGTTATACTTCCTCATTTTGATTATGGAGACTTGGTTTGGCAATCTGCTTCAAAATCTTCTCTTTTGTTATTGCAAAAATTACAAAATAGAGCGGGTCGAATCATAATGAGAATTAATCCGTATTCTCATATATTTACACAACATGTTCATGATACTCTGGTATGGGATTTTCTCGACAAACGTTATAAGAAACACTTGTACATAATGATGTATAAAGTGTTACAAAATTTAACTCCTAGTTATATGCTCGATAATATTTCATTGAGAAGTACCAATTATGAATTACGTTCGAGTCAAGTTATGAATTTGCCTAAGCCTAGGTCAAACTGTTGTAAAAGAACGTTCTTCTACAGAGGAATTTCAGTGTATAACCAATTACCAATTGCAATTCGTAATGCTACGAGCTTGAGATCATTTCAAACATTTTTAGATGAATATATTCCATAAAATTGTAAATATTTGCAGTTCCCTGTTTTACTCTTTTCTCTCTCTTTCCTTAAATCATATGGAATTGTTCAAATGGCGTTGGAATTATTTGTTCTCAATTGGAAGTGTTTAAATAATATTTGTCACCAATTTTAATTTAGTGTACATAATATGGAATAATTTATGAAATTATAATTTCTCTATGTTGCAATCATTGTATATAGACGTTTAATTGTATATACTGTATCTAATTGTGGGACCCCAAGGAAGAACAGCGGTTTTGCTTTTTTAATTCTGCTGAATTGGGTCATCCCCCTTTGCACTTCATTGCTGTATTTATTGTTGTGATTTCGGAAATAAACAAACAAACAAACAAACAAACAAACAAACAAACAAACAAACAAACAAACAAACAAACAAACAAACTTATATTTGATTGCAATTGCCTTTGTCAATTTGTAGTAGATAAGCATTTTTAAAATATATTTTCCACTAACTTTCTATTTTGGAAAACAGTACAGTATAGTATACCTATAGGTCTTCACATATGACCTTGTCTAAACATCTCAATATCTCGACCCAGTGGTCCATTATCTTATTAGATATCAGAAGACTAAGAATATTCTTTTTAAACAAGAGTACCATGACATTTAGTTTGGCCAATGTGGAGAGTGGCGCGATTTTGTATCTCATCAAAAGCCTAAATCATGCCGACTTTGATTGCATTTCACCGGTAATTTCAATTAATTTGCACTCTGACTTCAAATGCATGCACTTGTTTTGGTAGATTGGTTGGCAAACATGATATTGATCGAAGATAGCTTGCTTTTTTTAATATGTCGCTTAATCCTATATTTTAATCAACAAACAAACATCCCAGATATCAATTAACAATACAAATAAATCAACTTAAACGGATTATGCTTCGTTCATGGACGTTTTAATTTCAGATCATAATTTGAATGGATGTGTGTATTTCAATTGCTTTAAAGTATGTCCGTTTGTCTACATGTGTGTATATATTTGTACATGTGTAAGTGTAATGTGTAAGTTCATGCGTGTGTGTGTTTGTGTGTGTGTGTGTGTGTGTGTGTGCGCGTGTATGTGTGCGTGTGTACATGTGTGTGCAATGCGTGTAGGCCTATGTGTATGTCGGTGTGCATAATTGTGTGTATGTGTGTGTAGTGTGTGTTTGTATGTCGGTTAGTTAATGTGTGTATTACTCTAATATAATCATGAAGGAGTGCATTTCTGAATGCTTCTTTAGATTATAAGTCCAGTCATAGTTCCTTTCAATAGGTATGCGCCAGATTGTATATTAATTAAAATTTAAAAATGCAAAAGCTCCATACCGTGGGAGAGGGGACACACATGCCCTCCCACACCCTTCCCCGCTACAAAAGCTTGAATAAACACACACACACACACACACACACACACACACACACACACACACACACACACACACACACACACACACACGCACACACACACACACACACACTCACACACACACACACACACACACACATACAGGCATTTGATCTACATAAGGAAATGTGTTGCCAGCCTGCCGTTGTCCTCGTTGTGTTGGGAAGATATGGTCATATCCCCCAAAATGAACGAGTTTTGTATTTGTAATAAAAATGAAATCGGTGATGAATTTCATTACCGTTTTCATCGTAAATATATCGGAAAACAACGTAAGAGATTTGTAAAAACAAAATATTACTATATAGTATTGGGAAAATCCACAACATTTTTAAATGGACCAACTAGTGAAAAGAAACGTGTCTTATCAAATTTAGCGAAATTCTGTATTTATAATCGCAGACACGTATACAACTTGAACGATATATTTCAGTTCACTCGTAAAATCATAACAAATATAAATTATGTTCATTATTTCCTGGGGCTGTGACTCCCTTCCTTACTCTGTCACCCCCACCCCCTTCCTCTCCCTCTATACTACCAACAGCCCCACCCCCCCCCCCCCCCCCACCCCCACTTTTCTCCCTTTCTTTCTACTGTTTATATTGTGTATAATAAATGTTGTTATAATAAAGGGATAGTTGAGTTTTGTATAGAGGGCGCCACACAATTTCTTTTTGGTGAGATAATGAAAAACTGAGTGTCAAATTCGAAAGAGCATACAATTTTAATGACAGAATAAACCTTATTTGATCAAAATCGGTTCAGAAATGGCTGAAAGATCCATATCCATATCCATTGGTAATTATTGTGGGGCACCTCAATAATATGATCATTTTGAACCAGCCGTTAACTTTTTTTTAAATGCTTCCTCTTTTCAGAAATGTATAATAGAGATTTGTATATGGTCGATTCCAACGAAGAGTGTATATATACACGGCATCCCAGCTAGCCACCTGACGTTGGGCCGATGTCGGAATTTGGTTGCCGGATGTCGGGATATCGCCGTTGGCTCGAGGTTAAAATGTCCGCCAGCCCAACATCGTCACGACGTCATTTTTGTGATATATTGGCATAACGTCATTTTCCGACAATAGCCCAACATCATCTCATGACATGATGTTGGGCCATTGTCGGAAAATGACCTTATGCCAATATATCACCAAAATGACGTCGTGACGATGTTGGGCTGGCGGACATTTTAACCTCGAGCCAACGGCGATATGCCGACATCCGGCAACCAAATTCCGACATCGGCCCAACGTCAGGTGGCTAGCTGGGATGTTCAGACCTATTTGATTTTTTTTTAAAGGTCCTACAATATCGATTTTTCTTTGAGCAGATGCATCTTGGCAAGACCTTTCGCGTACACTTGGACATTGCAGTATAACATTCTTTGTCGATATAATAAAATGATATTAAAAAAGATATATTTACAAGATATAATGGAAGTCTATCTGAAATATAGATAAATTAGGCATAGGATAACAATTTTTGTGATAATATGCACAAGTCATGATTTGCACAATATACGTACAACCCATGTACCGCATACTTAATTAAAGGGATAGTTGAGTTCTGGTAAAGAGAGTACAGTTTTGGTCAAACTGAATTTTAGTAACCAAAACCTGCACCATTACATTACAAACCAACAGTAATAACTCCACCATGCTCGAAAGGAATACAAAATTACAAATGAATAAGTAAAAAGCCTGTTATCATTCAAAAAGAGCCGTTAAAACTCAAGAGGGCACTCTCTCAAAAGTCAAAACTCATTGGTTTCATCCATTTTAAATACAATATTGTGCATGTGATGTTTTGTTGAAATAGTGATTCGATAGAGACATAATCAATAACTATTTAAAAACCTCTTTGTTAATTTTTTGAAAAGAGGAAGCATTTTTTATAAATTTTTAACGGCCGGTTCAAAATTCTCTAATAATTGTGGGGCCCCACAATTATTAAAAGTTGTTATGTTTATGGATATTTCAGCCATTTCTGAACCGATTTTGATCAAATAAAGTTTATTCTGTCATTACAATATTATGCTCTTTCATATTTGACACTCAGTTTTTCATTATCTCACAACAAATTATTTTGTGTAGCGCCCTCTATACCAAAACTCAACTATACCTTTAACATTTTCTGGTAAACTATCCCATTTCAGAGAATGTTTGCTTTGTTTGTGAACTAAAAAAAATAAATAAACACAGACTTTATGTGTTAACCTTTCTTTTGTATGAAATAAACAAAAATACATCTTAAAACTTACATCATTATAGTAGACGATGCAACTCAAATACAAATCAATCATTATTTAGAAATATATCTGATATACAACATAATATGCAAGACGACTGTTGCAACGAAACTCATATCAACATTAAATAATTGCATTTGAACAGCCTATAACGTAATACAGTTTAATGATGTCGTATGGGAAACAATTCTGACAAACATTTCTTAATCATTGAGAAATTAACCGTCAAACTTGGGTTTCGTTTTTTAGAGTCACCCTGTATAACACAATATTGCAAAGTCTCCAAGTGCATGGAAATTGAAAACATATAGAGAGAAATCAAAGGAGTATTTCAGCACAATATTTATTTTAAAAATGTTAGTAGTAGAATCCACCGTCAGATTTCGTGGACGAGTTAAATCAACATAGGGCCTTTATATACGCGTTGTTAACTCTATTATAAGGTAACTTAAACATATTTGATTAAACGTAGTGTTTGCCCATTTGTTAGACTATTATACGACATCAAACCTGTGTTTGAATCAGCATGCAAACAAGCAGTGGCATAGCTACAGGGGTGGGCAGTGGGCACATTACGACCACACTATATACCCCACTGCAAACCACTCAAGATGATGAAAAGTAAATTAGTTTTAGTCTGTTTGAGTTAAAGGGATAGTTGAGTTCTGGTAAGGAGAGTACAGTTTTAGTGAAACTGAATTTTAGTAACCAAAACCTGCATCATTACATTACAAACTAATAGTTATAACTAGAAAGGAACACAAAATTACAAATGACGTAGTAAAGATCATGTTATCATTCAAAAAGAGCCGTTAAAACGTAAGAGGGCGCTCTCTAAACACTCATCGGTTTCAACCATTTTGAATAAAATATTGTGCATGTGATGCTTTGTTGAAATAGTGATTAGATAGAGAAATAACCAACAACTATTTAAATACCTATTTTGTGACTTTTTGAAAAGAGGAAGCATTTTTTGAATTTTTAACGGCTGGTTCAAAATTCTCTAATAAACCCGGGGCCCAGGGTTTATTACAAATTGTTATATTTATGGATATTTCAGCCGTTTCTGAACCGATTTTGATCAAACAAAGATGATTTTATTGTTTAAATATTATGCTTTTTCAAATTTTACACTCAGTTTTTCATTACCTCACAAACCAATTAAGTAGTCTAGCGCCCTCTCTACCAAAACTCAACTTTCCCTTTAAGTTCATAGCAGGGACGTAAATCCGTACCGAGGAGTGGGGGGATGATCGGCAATAGCCATCACATATACTAGCACGAGCACAATCCCACAATAAATTACGCACAAGGGTCCAAGGGTCCTTTTTGCTGTAAATAGGTACCCATGTCTAAGGATTTCGAACTTTAAATATAATTTTTTTTAGCTGTAATATAATACAATAGCTTGAAAATTTAAGCAATTTCACATCAGAAAATGCCATTTGTTTCAATATTATTGTATGGGTATATTCGTTTGTATGTTTTATGATATGGCGTTATGAAGGGTAATATATTTATAAACACCCGAGGTTGTGAAATATTATGTACCGTATGCGAGCGAGCGGAGCGAGCTTGAAAATTTTAGCAATTTCACATCGGAAAATTGCCATTTCTTTCAGTATTATTGTATGGGTATATTCGTTTTATTACTTATGATATGGCGTTATGAAGGGTAACATATAAACATATTTCGAAATACTGACATCTGCAAACTGTAGTGTTTTATTATAATGAACTCCGAAAGAAGACGGCACACTTTCAAGTAGTAACATAAAGATTGAGTATTCCCCCCCCCCCCCCGGGGGATACCCGATTTTCAAAAATTGCCGCTCCATAGACCCCTGGAATGACTTGGCTATAGGTAGTTGAGTAGCGCCAAGTCCATTATTCTTCTTCTAGTCAGCTCCTTGGACCACCATTTGAGCCTTTTTGAGGGTTTCCGTAGGTCTTTGGTAGCTCCAAGTCTATGTATTTTGTAGCTTTAGTCTGCTCCTTAGACCCCTTAACTCCCGTTTCAGGGTTTTTGTAGCTCCAAAGACCCTATATGTTTTGCTTGTAGTCAGCTCTTAAGACCCCCATTTCAGAGTTCCGTGCATTGCATGCGGCGCACCCCCGTCAAAAAAAAGAATTCGAGTGCCACCAAAATAAAGTATAAACTTTAGTTACAAGATGAAATATCAAAATAATAAGAATGTGTACAAGCTTACCTTGAAATAACTGAGAACTAGAGAAGAGACAAACGGCCACTGTTAGTCTGGAACACGCCTGGTCTGGACCTTCATTCTTCATCTGCGCTTGCGCGCTGGCGCATTTTACGTCTGGGCTATAATAATACCTTGCAAAATAACGAAAAGCGATTCTGAAGTTTATGAAGCGCTTGTTCGCTGTTCGCGCAACTACTCTAAATGATCGTGACATACTGTTTACGTGTATGCTATACAGTTATACATAAATAAACAAAAACACAAATTTCTCATGCATTATGCTTTCTTTTTTCTTCTCTTTTTTTTTTTGAATCTCAGGGGGATGATTTGTACAGGCCACCCCCTCCTTCAAGAGCGGGGGGGGGGGGGGGATGCATCCCCCACCTCCCCCCCCCCCCCGGGATTTACGCCCCTCTCAAAGGTTATCCTTCTGCAGGTCCGTGCAAAGAAAGCAGAAATAATTACGGAGATAAATTAAAAGTAGTGATGTCCGTTGGCGCTGTAGCCAGTTACGTATATGGAGAAATATTAGATTATAGGCGAAAACAGTGACGCTCCTTGGTCTGGTGGTGTGTAAGGCTGGTCTAAGTCTATATTATATGAAACAGTACATTGTGCAATAAAAAAGCTAACTGTCCCTAAAAATAAAATAATGTAATTTGTGTGTTTGTCTATAAAATGGTTGAAACCAAAATCCCCAACAATATCTTAACGGTACACTATTATCACAATTATTACATACCCTTTTTTTAATCATACGCTTTATATTTTATTGTCTTTATTCTGTAAAATGTTCAAATAAATATGTTCACAATTATTTCAAACTTTACTCATATCATAACTAAAAATACAAGGAAGCGAAAAAGGGTGAGTCGGTTACATTATCATTTCGAAAAAATCTTGCAAATATGATAACACTCAGTCATAATAAGGTTAAAGGTACACTTGAGTATTGGTACTCCCGAGAAAAAAAATGTAAGGGTTTTGGTTGGTTTTTTATTCCATTTGAAAGTTCATTGAATAAAACATATGAAATGAGAATCATTCCCTATATTTAATGCTTTCATAGTTGTTAAATTTGATTTCAAAATATGTTATTTACATATCGTCTAGCCTCTATTTAGCCTCTATTTCTATTTAAACATTATTTTAACAAAACATCACATGCAACATTTTGTATGAAAAATGGTTGAAACCAATGAGTTTTTAGAAAGCGCCCTTTTGAGTTTTAACGACTCTCTTTAAATGATAATAGGCTTTTTACTTAGTCATTTGTAATATTTTATTCCTTTCGAGCATGGTGGAGTCATAACTATTAGTTTGTAATGTAATGGTGCAGGATTTGATTACTAAAATCCAGTTTGACCGAAACTGTACTCTCTTTACCAGAACTCAACTATCCCTTTGTATATGTCACACAATTATGTCAACGAATTTGAATTGACCGTGCATTATATGTATATTGTAATACTTCAATATTGTGTATATTCTGATACCCTATATGGGTCGTTGTGGCCTAGGGCTAATGAAACGGAGATAGCCTTATGTGCCAACATTGGTACAGGAAAGACGTTAACTAACTTAATATGGGTCGTTGAGTAAATAAGAAACTTTCAACGTTCAACAACTTTCAAACCTCACGAACAATATGACGACACTTCACAACAAATATTTAAAATACAGTACACTTGGACATTGCAGTATAACATTCTTTGTCGATATAATAAAATGATATTAATTAATATATATTTACAAGATATAATGGAAGTCTATATGAAATATAGATAAATTAGGCAAAGGATAACAATTTTTGTGATTATATGCACAAGTCATGATTTGCATAAGTACAACCCATGTACCGCATACTTAATAGTTGAGTTCTGGTAAAGAGAGTACAGTTTTGGTCAAACTGAATTTTAGTAACCAAAACCTGCACCATTACATTACAAACTAACAGTAATAACTCCACCATGCTCGAAAGGAATACAAAATTACAAATGACTGAATAAAAAGCCTGTTATCATTCAAAAAGAGCCGTTCAAACTCAAGAGGGCACTCTCTCAAAAGTCAAAACTCATTGGTTTCATCCATTTAAATAAAATATTGTGCATGTGATGTTTTGTTGAAATAGTGATTCGATAGAGACATAATCAATAACTATTTAAAAACCTCTTTGGTAAATTTTTGAAAAGAGGAAGCATTTTTTATACATTTTTAACGGCTGGTTCAAAATTCTGCATTATTGTGGGGCCCCACAATTATTAAAAATTGCTATGTTTATGGATATTTCAGCCATTTCTGAACCGATTTTGATCAAATAAAGTTTATTCTGTCATTAAAATATTATGCTCTTTCAAATTTGACACTCAGTTTTTCATTATCTCACAACAAATTATTTTGTGTAGCGCCCTCTATACCAAAACTCAACTATCCCTTTAACATTTTCTGGTAAACTATCCCATTTCAGAAAATCTTTGCTTTTATTATGGATAGTGAACAAAAAAAAAATTTAACACAGACTTTATGTGTTAACCTTTCTTTTGAATGAAATAAACAAAAATACATCTTAAAACTTACATCATTATAGTAGACGATGCAACTCAAATACAAATCAATCATTATTTAGAAATATATCTGACATACAACATAATATGCAAGACGGCTGTTGCAACAAAACTCATATCAACATTAAATAATTGCATTTGAACAGCCTATAACATAATACAGTGTAATGATGTCGTATGGGAAACAATTCTGACTAACATTTCTTAATCATTGAGAAATTAACCGTCAAACTTGGGTTTCGTTTTTTAGAGTCACCCTGTATAACACAATATTGCAAAGTCTCCAAGTGCATGGAAATTGAAAACATATAGAGAGAAATCAAAGGAGTATTTCAGCACAATATTTATTTTTAAAATGTTAGTAGTAGAATCCACCGTCAGATTTCGTGGACGAGTTAAATCAACATAGGGCCTTTATATACGCGTTGTTAACTCTTTGTACTCTATTATAAGGTAACTTAAACATATTTGATTAAACGTAGTGTTTGCCCATTTGTTAGACTATTATACGACATCAAACCTGTGTTTGAATCAGCATGCAAACAAGCAGTGGCATAGCTACAGGGGTGGGCAGTGGGCACATTACGACCACACTATATACCCCACTGCAAACCACTCAAGATGATGAAAAGTAAATTAGTTTTAGTCTGTTTGAGTTAAAGGGATAGTTGAGTTCTGGTAAGGAGAGTACAGTTTTAGTGAAACTGAATTTTAGTAACCAAAACCTGCATCATTACATTACAAACTAATAGTTATAACTAGAAAGGAACACAAAATTACAAATGACGTAGTAAAGATCATGTTATCATTCAAAAAGAGCCGTTAAATCGTAAGAGGGCGCTCTCTAAACACTCATCGGTTTCAACCATTTTGAATAAAATATTGTGCATGTGATGCTTTGTTGAAATAGTGATTAGATAGAGAAATAACCAACAACTATTTAAATACCTATTTTGTGACTTTTTGAAAAGAGGAAGCATTTTTTGAATTTTTAACGGCTGGTTCAAAATTCTCTAATAAACCCGGGGCCCAGGGTTTATTACAAATTGTTATATTTATGGATATTTCAGCCGTTTCTGAACCGATTTTGATCAAACAAAGATGATTTTATTGTTTAAATATTATGCTCTTTCAAATTTTACACTCAGTTTTTCATTACCTCACAAACCAATTAAGTAGTCTAGCGCCCTCTCTACCAAAACTCAACTTTCCCTTTAAGTTCATAGCAGGGGCGTAAATCCGTACCGAGGAGTGGGGGGGGGGGGGGGGGGGGGGGGGGGTGATCGGCAATAGCCATCACATATACTAGCACGAGCACAATCCCACAATAATTTACGCACAAGGGTCCAAGGGTCCTTTTTGCTGTAAATAGGTACCCATGTCTAAGGATTTCGAACTTTAAATATAATTTTTTTTAGCTGTAATATAATACAATAGCTTGAAAATTTAAGCAATTTCACATCAGAAAATGCCATTTGTTTCAATATTATTGTATGGGTATATTCGTTTGTATGTTTTATGATATGGCGTTATGAAGGGTAATATATTTATAAACACCCGAGGTTGTGAAATATTATGTACCGTATGCGAGCGAGCGGAGCGAGCTTGAAAATTTTAGCAATTTCACATCGGAAAATTGCCATTTCTTTCAGTATTATTGTATGGGTATATTCGTTTTATTACTTATGATATGGCGTTATGAAGGGTAACATATAAACATATTTCGAAATACTGACATCTGCAAACTGTAGTGTTTTATTATAATGAACTCCGAAAGAAGACGGCACACTTTCAAGTAGTAACATAAAGATTGAGTATTCCCCCCCCCCCCCCCCCCCGGGGGATACCCGATTTTCAAAAATTGCCGCTCCATAGACCCCTGGAATGACTTGGCTATAGGTAGTTGAGTAGCGCCAAGTCCATTATTCTTCTTCTAGTCAGCTCCTTGGACCACCATTTGAGCCTTTTTGAGGGTTTCCGTTGGTCTTTTGTAGCTCCAAGTCTATGTATTTTGTAGCTTTAGTCTGCTCCTTAGACCCCTTAACTCCCGTTTCAGGGTTTTTGTAGCTCCAAAGACCCTATATGTTTTGCTTGTAGTCAGCTCTTAAGACCCCCATTTCAGAGTTCCGTGCATTGCATGCGGCGCACCCCCGTCAAAAAAAAGAATTCGAGTGCCACCAAAATAAAGTATAAACTTTAGTTACAAGATGAAATATCAAAATAATAAGAATGTGTACAAGCTTACCTTGAAATAACTGAGAACTAGAGAAGAGACAAACGGCCACTGTTAGTCTGGAACACGCCTGGTCTGGACCTTCATTCTTCATCTGCGCTTGCGCGCTGGCGCATTTTACGTCTGGGCTATAATAATACCTTGCAAAATAACGAAAAGCGATTCTGAAGTTTATGAAGCGCTTGTTCGCTGTTCGCGCAACTACTCTAAATGATCGTGACATACTGTTTACGTGTATGCTATACAGTTATACATAAACAAAAACACAAATTTCTCATGCATTATGCTTTCTTTTTTCTTCTTCTTCTTCCTTCTTTCTTTTTTTTTCTCTCTTTTTTTTTTTGAATCTCAGGGGGATGATTTGTACAGGCCACCCCCTCCTTCAAGAGCGGGGGGGGGGGGGGGGGATGCATCCCCCACCTCCCCCCCCCCCCCCCCCGGGATTTACGCCCCTCTCAAAGGTTATCCTTCTGCAGGTCCGTGCAAAGAAAGCAGAAATAATTACGGAGATAAATTAAAAGTAGTGATGTCCGTTGGCGCTGTAGCCAGTTACGTATATGGAGAAATATTAGATTATAGGCGAAAACAGTGACGCTCCTGGGTCTGGTGGTGTGTAAGGCTGGTCTAAGTCTATATTATATGAAACAGTACATTGTGCAATAAAAAAGCTAACTGTCCCTAAAAATAAAATAATGTAATTTGTGTGTTTGTCTATAAAATGGTTGAAACCAAAATCCCCAACAATATCTTAACGGTACACTATTATCACAATTATTACATACCCTTTTTTTAATCATACGCTTTATATTTTATTGTCTTTATTCTGTAAAATGTTCAAATAAATATGTTCACAATTATTTCAAACTTTACTCATATCATAACTAAAAATACAAGGAAGCGAAAAAGGGTGAGTCGGTTACATTATCATTTCGAAAAAATCTTGCAAATATGATAACACTCAGTCATAATAAGGTTAAAGGTACACTTGAGTATTGGTACTCCCGAGAAAAAAAATGTAAGGGTTTTGGTTGGTTTTTTATTCCATTTGAAAGTTCATTGAATAAAACATATGAAATGAGAATCATTCCCTATATTTAATGCTTTCATAGTTGTTAAATTTGATTTCAAAATATGTTATTTACATATCGTCTAGCCTCTATTTAGCCTCTATTTCTATTTAAACATTATTTTAACAAAACATCACATGCAAAATTTTGTATGAAAAATGGTTGAAACCAATGAGTTTT
>JBAMJV010011238.1:0-15000 GCA_037951105.1 Echinarachnius parma
AATGTGATAAATCATTGTGTGTGTGTGTGTTTAATACACTTTGCACGATGCAAGTAGCGTACGAATCGTAACGCCATCGGTATATTTACCATCAATGGGAATGTGCAAGCAATGTGTCTTACATGTGAACTTGACCTAGTTCTTAGTATGGTGTACAGCGAACAATTTATAAGCACACTCTGAACCGGCTGTTTTGAATTAAATAATTATTTTACCAAAACAACTAACCGTGTTTACACTATTTATGCCGGCTATATTTAAACTTATAATTGTTGATACTGCTTGTATGTGCCTGTGTTTAGATTCGTTTCACGATTTACTTGTCTTGCTGTGTTGAATGAGATTTGTCAATAATACTGCATGTATGTACATGTGATTTATTTGATGTGGGGCCCTTGCACTCACAGGATAAGCCTGTTGAATAAAGATCAAACATAAACTAAAATAGACATGTGTTAGTATAGGATTATGCTCTGTATCATTGTGTAGAGGTTGATAAGGGGAGTATAATACACATATGTATACACAAATCAGATAGACATTTGATTTATTTGTTCTACTTTCAAGCATAACAAATCGATCGAATTCTAAGCACTAAACCAACAGCTCATTTATTTTAAGCGTAATTCGTATTCCAACTACACAGTCTAATCAGGACATAACATTACATAATACATATACCGTGACTGGGTTGCATACATCTGCTTTTAAGAAAACAAATAGGAAAATCATGTGCTTATGAATCTTCTCCTGAGTAAGCAATACAATTCATCAATATTGAAGTTGTATGCTAAGTTAGCATATCATGCTCTAAATTGGTTTTACGCAGAGTATAGTGGAGATATGCAGAATCTGATTTGTTATACCAACTCATTGACAAGTGGCCTACATCATGTTCATGAACTTAGAAACAACAACATTGCCTTGTATCAATTTAGCTATACTTGTGAATATTTATTCGATGCAATCCTTCAAATAATACTTGATAAATGACGACCCATTTATTTATGTTCAAATGACAAAATCATATAAAGTCGATTATTGATCACGTTGTATACAGTGGCACATATTTGTATGATACTCAAACAGTGCCCATTGTTTGTTCATGTTACAGCTTCTGGGAATGTGGTGTAGCACGTCTAGCAGACAACGGCAGACTGCTCACACACCTGAGACACCTCCAGCAGCCACGGGGCGCTATACTAGTGATCGTTCTGGTGAGTGTTCATTTGAATGCAAACTGTTATTCAGATACTGCATTCCTCAAAAATATGATATTTGATTTGTAATTACATTTGTCAGGTTTGATTATTCCTTATGCAGTAAATTGTAACGATAGAAAACGAAAGCAAAAACATTATAATGTATATATGTTTAGTGATCATAGACATCGTTTACGAATTACCGCTATCATTGATACGTCATTTTACGGTGGTATTTTTGACAACTTCGCTTACTGCGTATTGGGACCTGGTGTAAAATATCGGAATTCCAATATCTTGCAAAAGCAAGTTAAACAAAAAAAAATGTTGAAATGTAAATTTCGTCATTCATGAACAGATGAACTAAAACTTAAATTGTTCGTATTACTTATATCCTTTGCTACACATGTTTTTATGAGATTGAGATATCAATTAACTATCAATATACTAGGTTACCCTCTGTATGATTAATTATGTACTATTTGTTTATGAGAAATTTCACAATGTACACATGCGTTTCATGTATTACTGCCCGAACTGAATGCACATTTTCGTATTGCTTATTGCGTATTAATTATTGCTATAATATAATGCTGTTGTTTCCAGTAAGACATTTATGATTAGTATAATTGTGTCAAGCATGTGTTACTAGATATGTTTTGTACTATAAGTATTTCCAAGGGTGGATATTATACAGTTATTAAATGGCGGGGGAGGTTATAGCACGGAATATTACATCCCGAGGGAGTTTAAATGCTATTGAGGGAAGATTAAATAAGTCCCGGGACGAAGTCGAGGGAGTTCTTCACGAAATAGCGTTTGAAATCCCGAGGGTAGGAATATTCCGTGATTTTCCCGACAACAAATGTAATAACTGTGTTATCATCTGACTTGACTTGCAGGGGTGTGCTATCCGCATGGTCTATCCTAAAATAGACCACGGCAGCGACATGTACTGTATTTACTAAGTCAGGTGATAACATCACATATTGATTACGTTATGTAATGTGTTTGTCATTGATGCTGACGTGTGTCATAGCCTTCATAATATTGTGTAACCAACCACGCGCTCATGTATATTTTGAAAACAAACAATATTAAAAACAAATCCAATACAAAAGAACACAGTTTGTGCTCTCCTTGTAGTTTGCGTGCAAACCACTACCACCCCCCCCCCCCCCCCCACCCACTCAACCCACTCTACGCCACGTGCTGTGTAGTGTAATACATAGTGGTTATAAACAGTATGCATGTTATAAACAGACACGATGGCAAATGTTATATTTACATGATAACGAATTGTAGACGCCCGATAAGTAAAGGGTAGCCTTAATTTGTTTTGTTTATGAAGAAGACATAATATAGATGACACTTCCTGGACTTAGTACAGAGAGCATCCTCTTATAGCTCACTTATGACAGTAGTCTATTTTTTCCCCCTTAGGAACTGGGGAGTCCCAGCATAGGATTCTACATCCCAGGTCTATGAGCCAAGCCGCATCGTGCCCTATGCCATACACACCTCGCTATAGGGAACATCTCTCCCATCGCTCGGGCCAGTACATACTCTGAGCTCATGGACGGTCTCCGGAAGTATTCAGGAAACAGGATGAGAATTCCGTGCAGTTGTTCATGAAGTACCTGGTATGCAGTAGCATGTAGTGATGCAACTACGGCAGTACGGGCGTAGTTAAAGGGGAAGTACAGTTTTTGTTAAGGCTGAGCTTTACTAACCAAAACAGTCCTGCACAATAACTTACAAACTAATAGTTATGACTTATGCCTCATCCATGCACGAAATGTATAGAAAAATAGAAACGACTAATTGAAAAGCCTATTATCATTTTTAAAAAGGCAAACACATGGTTTCAAAAAAGTTTCATAAATAATATATGTGATTTTATGTTGAAATAATGATTAGATAAAGAGATCATGAAAAACTATTTAAAACATCTTTTGAACATTTTTGAACAAGTATAGCCAATTTAAAAAATGTAAAAACAAAAATTTAATAAACATGGGACCAAGACTAATTAAGATTGGATATATTAATTTGTTTCAGCCGTTTGTAAACCGACATTGATAAACAAAACGTTTTTTTTTTGTCATTTATATTGTTTTCTCTTTCATATTCTACACTGAGTTTTTCATCGCCTCAAAATATTTCGTGCAGCGCCCTCTATACCAAAATTGAACTTCCCATTCAGTACCATAAAAGTATGTGCATTTGTGGGCCGAAATATGCCCTCTGTGCTCGACTCGCCAACTGGATATACCGCACTCGGTCCTGCGGACCTCGGTGCGGTATATCCAGTGGCTCTTCTCCCACATCGTGCATTATTTGGCCCTGAATGCACTCGCTATCGTGCATTATCTGTACTCGCGAAAGGGCCGCCTTCGGCGGCCTTTCGCTTTGTGTGAGCGATATAAGGTGAAAGGACGTACTTGAGAGTTGACACAATGGTGGATTGGAAAAACAAAACAAAAGAAGTTGGTGAATGTGATCCTAAACATAATTATAGCACGTGTGCACATAATAAATGTGTAAGAGTTTGATGTTAAAGTGTATTTTAAAGAGTCTGTCAGTCTAAACTAAAATTAGCGCATTTACCCCCCCCCCCCCCCCCCCCCAAAAAAAAAGGAGTAAAATATTGAAAATATATCATGTATTTGTTTTGCATTTTGGTGTTTTTTTTAATTCAAATTTGCCTAAAAGAAAAATTATTTAAATGAGCCAATCTGTTTGAAGGTGGTAACACTACATTCACACAATTGTTTATATTATATCATCCAACTCAAGTTCCTTCATGGTTGTTTGAGTCTGCAGGTGTGATACACTTAACAGGTTATCATTACTACAGTGGAACCTCGTTATACATAGGTTGGATATAACAATACCCTCTTGATTTCGCTGGTCCCAACTCTTTATATTTTATATACTAGTAGCGAGAAACCCGATATAGCAAGGTAATTTTCATGGCTTCTAGACTGGTCCTCGTCATAACGAGTTTCCCCTGTATTATATATGCAGGCATTGTTGAACAAATGTATGATAGAGTGCAAATTCACGTATTCAGACCCCTAATATAATAATATGGGTGACCTGAAGAAGTAAAAATGGAAAAGAAATCATGAACAATACTCTAGTCTAGATGCACAAGTGTTTTTTAACTGTAACTTAACAAGTTTATGAAAAGGCAGTGTTTACAGCCACACATGTGTGTGGCTTTATAGCCACGCCCACACTCAAAGGGGTAGTTTTGGAGAGAGGGGGTTCAAGCTATCATTCTGCATCTTTGGTCTACTATAGCTGCGCTCATCTGGACTGGTAAGTACCTTATTCAAAATTAATTGTACAATTGTCAATATAATTATAATATGAGTATGACATTGTCATTGACAGTGTCAGATGTGTTTAAAAGACTCTGAGAGATTATTTATTGGCTAGCCTCCCTATCCTAGCACCATTATATGAGCCATTATTACCATTTTGCTAACACCAACAGTGGTCAGAGTCCAAAGTGGGCATTTGGAAAAATTGTGTGGCAGAAGAGATGCAGAGCATATCATTTCCACCTCCAGACCTGTACAACAAAATTGTATGTGCAGACTGCAGAGGTCTGTAGTGTAGCTAGACAGTCAAGATGAAGGTCAAAGGTCAATTAACGTGACTGTCTTCATTATTTATAAATTATTTAATAATTTATTATACCACACAATTTTTCCAAATTGACTCTGACCACTGTTAGTGTTAGCAAAATGGTAATGGCTCATATAATTATAATGGTGCTAGGATAAGGAGTAAGGCTTAATAGGGAGGCTAGCCAATAAATAATGTCTCCAAGTCTTTTAATCACATCTGAGTTCTGACACTGTCAATGTCAATGACAATGTCATACTCATATAAATATAATTCGATTGACAATTGTACAATTAATTTTGAATAAGGTACTTACCAGGTCCAGAGTCCAGATGAGCGCAGATATAGGAGTAGACCAAAGATGCAGAATGATAGCTTGAACCCCTCTCTGCAGCAAATAATCAACAAATTGCAATTTGGACATGACTTCAAAACAGAATTTATCTGGTGAATGCAATTACGCAAGTTGTATAGTGTATACTATTGCATGCATGCGATATGCATGTATGTTGCAATTGCACGTACGTACTGTTGGCGCGCGTACGTATAGCGATCGGCAGCAGCGCATAATGCAATCTCTATATCGCGGCGGCCGGATCCGAATATGGCATGCAATATCCGTTGCCATGGCCATCCTCTTTCAAGAACTACTATTTTGAGTTTTTATATTTCATTTCGAGATTTCAAACAACTTATTTAAAAAATCGAAAACCTTTAGAATGATCTGCAGTCAGAACGAAACACACGTGGAATTTTTTCAGCCCGAGGCGTGCAAAACCCTAAAAGTTTTTCTACGTCAAAGGATTTCCTTACTCAAATTATAATATAGATACTATAGAGCCATCGATATAGTCTAGGGCACTGGGCTCCAATTTGATTTGCGCTCAGCGCATATGTACCGAGATTATTTTATTTTCTGTGACGGTGTGCTATCTATAGATGAGGGTTTAATAAACTTCGTTTGAGGTGTGCGTTTGAGAAATTACGCTGCCCAACACATTTCAAAAGGTGAGTTCCCGCAACCCAAATGAAACTTGCAATATGAGAAACTGTATGCGCGCCAAGCGCGCGGCAAAAAAGAGATTTACAGTCCTTTTAAAACTAAAAATCGGCTATTTTGAAGATTAATCATTGATAAATGTCTTTTTTCTCTTTGGCATTATACCACTCTATTTTTGTCTTCCTCATTTTCGGAATTATTGGGGGAGGGGGGGTGGGGGGGGGGGGGGGGGGAGGGGCGAAATGATATGTTCGCCCTCCAATATTTTCATTGGGGGGGGGGGGGGGGGGGGGGGGCGACTGCCAGGATCGACACCCCTGGCTGAAATATCCATAAACATAGCCATTTTTAATAAATGTGGGGCCCCACACTTATTTGATAATTTTGAACCAGCCGTTAAAAATTCAAAAAAATGCTTCCTCTTTTCAAAAGTTACATAATAGGTATTTAAATAGGTGTTGGTTATTTCTCTATGTAATCACTATTTCAACAAAACATCACATGCACAATATATTATTCAAAATGGTTGAAACCGATGAGTGTTCAGAGAGCGTCCTCTTACGTTTTAACAGCTCTTTTTAAATGATGACATGATCTTTACTAAGTCATTTGTAATTTTGTGTTCATTTCTAGTTATAACTATGAGTTTAGTTTGTAATGTAATGCAGGTTTTGTTTACTAAAATTCAGTTTTACCAAAACGGTACTCTCCTTACCAGAACTCAACTATCCCTTTAAAGGGATAGTTGAGTTTTGGTAGAGAGGGCGCTAGACTACTTTTTTTTGTGTGAGGTAATGAAAAACTGAGTGTAAAATTGTAACGGCTCTTTTTGAATGATAACATGATCTTTAATACGTCATTTGTAATTTTGTGTTCCTTTCTAGTTATAACTATTAGTTTGTAATGTAATGATGCAGGTTTTGGTTACTAAAATTCAGTTTCACCAAAACTGTACTCTCCTTACCAGAACTCAACTATCCCTTTAAGTATGTGAAATGCATTTCATGTCCCAGTGTAAGCCCTTAGATATGTAATTTACGTATGTCAATCGAGTAGAGACGATAACCACATCGAATAATTTTAACATGCTTTCTCCATAGACCCTCCCGAATAGACCAGTCCTGAGTGGGGAAATGTCAATACGCGCAATAACACTCCAATATACTTGTTTAATCAAAATGCACAAACGATATAATTTATGCATATGGGCAATTCCACAGTTAGTAACGTTACATTTATAGCATATTTTCATATCATATTTTACTGTAACACCACCATCTATTCATTTCAAGTCACAATCATGTTACAACATGTTCACCCACGGCTAGGTCTACAATACAGAAAAAGATGAACATAATTCAAATTATATTTCTGTTGCCATGGAAACTTTTATAGTCGGTTAGTAACGTTACAAAAAAAGGACATGGAAAAAACTTGAGTCCTTGTGAAAAATATTTCTCGTAAACAGGAGTCATCTGAAACAAATTTGAATTACTACACCATTGGCAGTGACTTGGTAAGTGGTGTGATGTATAAAATATTGAAATATGTCTTTTTGGTTTTTGTAGAAACAAAAAAAAACATCGTTAGTAACGTTACGGATAGTAACGTTACAGTTTGTCCGTCCAAATTAAAATGATGTTTTTAGCATGAAAATGCATTTCAAATTCATAGAGGAGACACTGGTTGGTGTAATATGAAGTGTTTTACAGTATCCAAAAGAAAACAATGAAAACGAAATTATACTTTTCTTTAAAATACTATAAAACTGTGTTAAAAGCATGTGTAGTCCCACATATGCCATTTCATGTATAGTTCTGTATCTCAGTAACGAGGACACTTGTGATTTAAAGGTGGGAAGTTAAAGCTCTCTCTATTTCATTGTGATTCCTGAGATAAAAGTTGCGAGGTTATCGTCTTATATGAAAGGAAATGTCATTTAATAGCATGCCTGAACAAAATTAGGGCTTGAAATCTATTTTTCGTGGAGTTATAGACCTAAAACTGAATAAACTGAGGGACGTCGGTTAATTAGGTACATACGTATTTTCGGCCGGTGAGTAAGTTTGTACATAGATTTCATGGAGTGCCAGATCGGTATGCATGACCCCTACGTGACCCGCGCTAGCTACGTGACCCGCGCATAAGTACTAATGTGTGAGCGTTTACCAAGCAAAATACCCAAACATCGCTTAAAGGGGTAGTTTAGTTTTGGTAGAGAGGGCGCTGCACATCACAATTTGTTTGTGAGGTAATGCAAAACTGAGTGTCGAATTTGAGAGAACATACAATTTTAATGGCAGAATAAACTTTATTTGGTCAAAATCGACCCAGAAACGGCTGAAATATCAATAAATATATCTGATCTTATAATTATTTGGGGCCCAAATAATTAGATGATTTTTAGAAAAAATAAAAAAATGCTTGCACTTTTTCAAAAATTTTCAAAAGCGTTTTTAAAATAGTTGTTGATTAACTCGCTATTTAATCATTATATCAATAAAACATCACATGCATAATTTTGTATGAAAAATGGTGGAAACCAATGCCTTTTTGAAAAGCGCCCTCTTGTGTTTTAATGGCTCTTTTTGAATGATAACAGGCTTTTTACTTAGTCGTTTGTAATTTTGTATATCTTTCGAGCATGGTGGAGTTATTACTATTAGTTTATAATGTAACTGTGCAGGTTTTGGCTACTAAAGTTCAGCCTTACCCAAACTAAACTACCCCTTTAAACTGACTCCATGTAATTATATATTCTTTCTTGTTGAGATCTTTTTCCGTGACATACGTTAACAAATGTCGGCTTCACAATACCTTTACGAGAATTAGTACTATATTGTTGTAATATTATGCTAAATCAGTTGAACTCCTTGATTGACCGATATATAGTTTAAATGGAGGGACGCATTCGTTTTTCATTCGTAGAATCCAAATTAGAGGGCTGTTCGCTCTGATTTTTTTTTGCGTGTTACATTGATCCCCATCCGTCAACTGAAAGCTGTTCAGACGTTTTGTAAAAGTGGACCTGTCCCTTTAAAAAGGAACCAGGATTTGAGAAAAATCAAAAAGAAACTTTGGTTGAATGTCCCTCTAATCATTCAACTGCCCATATAGTTATATTGTCACATGATACCTTCCTATTTGAAAATGCATTCTATCAACTGCATCATCATTAATGTATCGTGTTACGGTGTAACATACTTGTAACCAGCTTTATCAAAACCCCATTATGTCGGTAATTATGTTTAGTATGTCCCAATGAAGATGTTGACATACATATCATGAAAACGGTTGCTCTTTATAAGGCAAACACAATTCAAGTTTAATTTTAATCCAGTGCAAAGTTATTCACGATTTTGTACAACCGGTGACATCTTGATTTCACGTTAAAGAGTGGTCACATTGGACACGACTCCCCACGACTAGACACACGAATGCAGTACGCATTGATACAAATCTATGGCAAGTCGTTTTTAACATTTATTCCTATTTCTTGATATCAAGAAATCGAATTCTTGATATCAAGAAATGCATTATTGATGTCAAGAAATGTTGTCTGTATGTGTAATACTTGATATCAAGAAACAAACTGATATCAATAATTCAATTATTAATATAAAAAAATAGGAATTAATGTTAAAACGGCTTGCTATAGATTTGTACCAATGCGTACTGCATTCGTGGGTCTAGTCGTGGGGAGTCGTGTCCAATGTGACCACTCCTTTATGCGGCGTTCCCACTGTCGTTCGATTAGTTACGATCGCCACGATTGGCCATTCGTATCTGATCGTGAATTAATCGTGGTGATCGTATCAGATATTATCAGATCGTAAGGTCAGTCGTGGCAATCGTGTTGATCGTAGGAAATTTTTGGAACGGTTCAAAAATTTTCTACGATCAACACGATTAATTATCGATCGTCATCATCGCATCAGATCGTATTGGATCGTAACAAAGCGCATCTAATCGTGCTTCCAAATCGTGGTGATCGGGATCAACCTTGGACAAGACAACACCACGCTCTGTTAAGATGTGATGCGATCTCCCACGATCTGTCACGATCTATAGCGCTCTCTCGGGTACCATTGTTCACGACCTATCACGAATGACTCACGAGCAGATATGAGTTGATACGGGTAGATACGAGTAAATGCGAGTAAATACGATTAGTCACGCTTTTCACGTACGTTCACGATCTGTTATGAGATATCGCGCCCATATATATACCGGACAATTAAGATTGAATGTGCCTCATCCAGCGATCTACACTTAAAGCGAGCACATCGACACTGTCAACTTGCTCTTGCTTGTAATTTTGAAGCCTTTGAGAGATGCTGCCCAATGGTACAAGACGCAAGAAGGGAAAGGGCCAGACTATCCCACCCCCTGAGTCTGAACCAGTCCAGCCAGAGGCAGCACCATAGGAGGATGAGGAGACCACCCCCACCCAGAAAGCAAAGAGAAACAAAAATCAGAAACTGCCTTCACTGAAAAGCAAAAAGAGAAGATCATCGAGTTCCTCATGAAAAATGAGGTCCTCTACAGCAAACGCCTTGCGGGTTTTCAAGGATGTCACCCAGAAGGATGATCTCTGGGCTGCACAGGCTGCCACGATAGACACTACTGTGGCGCAACCTAAAACATGGTACACAAGCATGAGGACCATGATGGGCCCGCTGAAGAAACGCGCAAAGAAGAGTGGGTAAGGAGGAGATGTCATTACTGACATGAACAGCACCGAGAAGTTGGTGTGGGATAAGTTCTCCTTTTTGATCCCTCACACTAAGACGGTGGATGCCAGAAATGTGGCCTCCTTTGCAGCAGCAGCAACAAGTGCCGCATGGCGTCATGAGGTAGTTCCTGAGTGCGAAAGCATCATCCCCCAGGATGGAGAAGGGTATGTCTTGGTGGTCATCAGGGCTTGCAGTCAGAGGGCAGGGTAGGGGAGTCCAAGGGCTTCCTCTTCCAGGCCGTTGAACAGCTCAGAGTCATGTGTCATGTGTCATTTTCCACCAAGCTCGATACACACAAACTTGCAATCTGCATCCACCATCGCTAGGATTGGTATCAGAAAAAGCCTTTGTAATTGTAGTACAGACTGCCAGTGTGGTGCGGCTTCTTGGTAGCAATGTGTTTTTCATCCAGGGCCCCAATGGCGTGTGGGATGTTCCATCTCTGCTCCTAGATACGGCTGTCCAGGCTTCAGGGGTCACAGGTAGGCTAAACACCTAATCTGTGTACGCTTGCACAATTGTCTGGCACACTACTGGAACTATCTCTGAGATGCTGGACACTTCACACCTGAGGGCATACGCAAGGGACCGATAGTTGTTTCCAGTGACAAGGTGCCTCAATGTCACTGCCAGTCAGTCCAGGTGAGAGGGGTTGCCTGAAACTGGTGAGTTCCCTCTCAATTGCTGGGGCCACCCTCGGCAAGACTTCACCGAAGAGCTGTGGTGTTAACCTTGTGTATTTTTGGAACGCTACTGGATCTTCCAGCCACAATTGGGTGTCTAGAAGGCTGGAGAACTGGCCAAACTGCTGTCTCCTCTCCTCTCCTCTGTGAGCCATGGTCGCAATCAGCACTGCCTGACTGCAGCTCTCCTGGCACTTTGTGGTTGGGTTGTGGCGGGTCTGGCTGCTGCTCGTCTTCTTCCTCTCTGGTGATAATATAAGCATACGATAATGTAAGTATGGCAGAAGTTGAGGATGATGACAACGTGACATTTGCAGTATTACTATACTGCAAATGTCACGTTGTCATCATCCTCAACTTCTGCCACCATCAATGATTGTGGGTTATAGTGTTCACTCTGTAGAATTGTTCAAGAAACAATAAAGTCCATGGTCAGTCGGGCTGTATATATCCGTCGAAGTCCAATCGTAGCTCAAATCGTGATCACTCTCGATCCTCATCGTGAAAGACATCGCGACCACAATCGTATCATATCGCAACAGAGCGCATCGGTTCGTGATGAACGTATCGGAAGGTATCCGAACGTATCTGCACGTACCCGATCGTCCCAAATCGGGGACCCCGATCGTGATGATCGTGGCACATCGCGACCCAATCGGGGCAATCCTATCGGAACGTATATGATCGTATCTGAACGGGAGACCAGATCGTGTCACCTGAAATTGCCCAATCGTGACCATCTCGCATCTAAGCGCACCACATCGCACCAGAACGTATCGACTCGCATCATCTCGTATCCAAACCTGAAATTTCAGAGAAGTTCCACGATCAGCTACAAATGGCCAATCGTGGCGTTCGTAACGGATCGCACGACAGTGGGAACGCCGCATTACTGTTTTAACCCCTTGACAACGGGAACCAAGTGGGTTGTCTACAAAGTCTATATACGGGGATTTCATAAACGTTTAGCGAAGGGGTTAATGCTGCCATTGACATGCAATTTCACATCGAAAGTAATGGAAGGCTTTTGTAATCAAGTATTAGGGAAAACTAAATGTAAATACATGTAGTTCGTGATTATACTTGAATAACCTGTGTAATTTTGATGTTTCATATTTAATCGTGTCATTGCATTGTGTTTCCGCTCATACGTTCTGTGATTCTGCAGGGCTACTGTTAAACTGAAATACTTGTACAAATGTATTGCCCTGCCTCTTGCAATAGCTCGTGCCACACCCCCTTGACCAAACCATTGTTGTTTTGGGGGGTTTGAACCCCCCTCCCAACCTTTTCAAATTTTAGCCGGTCTCGAGACACCTTTAATGCGGTCTCGACCGCGTAAAACCTGGTCTCTACTGACCAAAACCTTGTCTCGACCGACTAAAACTCGGTCTCGTGCTCGAAGATGTTGAAGGTACTTGGTCTTGGTCTCGACCCCCCCCCCCCCCCCCCACGCCACTGTTGCCACATAGTACACTAATCGCGATTCATATTGATATGTGTATGTATGTTTTTTGTGTATACATGTACTGTACGTATTTCAATCATTCCGTGTATAGACTATGGATTTGTTTGCCCAAATTAGTTTTTCGAAAGGTACTAAGTCGACTATAATAATAACCACTCGTAATCATTCCCGTTGTCATCCAGTATTCATGTTAACCTACTGCATAGGAAACTCTGGTGGACCCTAGCTGTCTTGGCTCGGTGGGGATTGCAGCAACTAGGGAAAGGGTTAACCCAGTTCATTGAATTGCAACAGCTTATCTTCATGTTAGGCATGTGTTGTATATAAATATGTATTTATATGTATGTATGGAAGCTTGTTAGCTGATTGTAATGTATTTATTTAGATACATCTATGTCTCGATGTATTTACAAATGTACAGTATATGTTTTGTTGCTAATTTGCTAATTGCTCCTGTATGTATTCAATAACTCTGTGTATGTAATAACAAGTGTGTGTGTGTCTCTGCATAATCATCTTAATAATCAAAAGGCCCTACTTCGACTAGAATATTAACTTTGGATAATATCGCCTTTATGTATCCCACTTTGTACCCAATTATTTATTAAACTCTTTGTTTTTAATAATGTATTTACTTATTTATGTTTTTTTGTAATTGCTCATTCATCCTTGTACATAGTTTAATTATTCAGATGATTTAATCACAAGTTTGTGTTTCTATGCATTTGTTAATCTACTAGTAAATCATTTAACAAAAGGCACGAAGTCTTCTAGAATATTAACTTTATAAATATCGTATTTAACTATCCGACTTTGTACACATGCCTTTATGAATATGAACATTTTTGTTTTCTATATATTACCATTTCGATTCGTGTGTTGTCTTTTTATATGTATTTTGTTGCTAGCTACGTGGCTTGAAACATGTCAATATGGACAGACAAGTTGTGGTTGGTCTAAGTTACATTGTTGTATTATTTTGTATTACGAATAAAAGCACTTTTGCGTTTCTTCATGAAGATATTTATGATGTAACTATCTAACTTTGAAAATCTCCCTGGGAGCTTTCCTACTCTGTACACAGATATGGCAACACGTTGCCAGATATATATTTGCAACCCCTTGACTACGGGAACCGGGTGGGTTATCCACAAAGTCTAGATAGATATTTCAGAATCTCGAAGGGAACAGGGATAAAGTTAATTTGGAACTTTTACCCATCTTTGAGTGGACATAATGGATCACAGAAATACACAATGTATCGACTCTTTTGGCATACGTTGTCAAGGTTTCTACATCCCTGCAGTTTATTTTCAAATTGATAGAATGTCCATTACGCCTATTGTGGAGGTAATGGATATATCTCTGTTTCTTATGTATTTACGTTTCTATATTATACATAACAATACATGACCATGACTCATATACAACATAATGATATAAATATGGTAAATGTAGGTACTGATTAATATTTAAACTGTAATTCAAAAAGTAAAGAGCAAATGATGGAAATTAGTTACTCCTTTATAAAAGGAATTATAATTTAGTAAACCTGGAGTGATTTTGCCCTTCTTTAGAACACAAATGTGTTTGTTATTAAATGTATAACGTTACTGACAGTTGGTATACAAAATGTCGAGTACAATTGTGTAGGTATACATGGGTGTTCATAGTAATAGTGATTTGGCATGTTCATGGGACTGCGGGAATGTGTATCTGTATCATTGAATTCATATTGGTTATTACACAAATAAGAGTCATGCTAAACCCGATTCTTGTGTTTGCATTGCCGACCACAGGTTTGCTTCGAGTCTTATATATCCCGCAAAATGTAGAATTATATTTCACAGATGTTTCGCCATTGTCTCATCGCGAATGTTTTTTTGTTTTTTTGTTCGCCCGTCAGCGGATATCACACTACTTCAGTGAATTAATATGGCAGCTAAAATGTGGGAGACCCTCTTTGGGTCTTATATATCATGTGCATTATTTAGCATGCTTGCTTGTCAATCCCAGAATGTGTTCCGATTCCTCTATGTAGGCATATGACGGGTATACAATGATATAGGATATGCCTATGCATAGAAAGGGTTTCATTGCCACTATATATACCTGTGTTTAATGACGGATAGGTGATATGCCTACATGTGAAGAGCTTAGTTCCTAAAGGCGCTAAATCCACTTTTCAATTGAACACGTTGATTTAACGACAACTTGTACCCGCTTTAATAAGCCAAGTCAGCCTTGCTAGTAATACAAGTATTTAGGCCAA
>JBAMJV010011239.1:0-5000 GCA_037951105.1 Echinarachnius parma
CAGTTCTCCTGTGGCAAATGAAAACATGAGCAAATCTCTGTAGACCAGATAAAAATAAAGTGGATACAAAAATAGAGACAGATGGAGCAGGGAAAAAGACTTGGAGAAGGTGTTGCTGTTGGAAACCGTCAAGACTTTCTTTAAACTCTGTATAACTTTTCTCTTCATTGCCATTATTGCAGATTTTGTTAAAACTGCATGTTTGGCAAAAAGTTGTTGTTATTTGTTTTTACTGCTGTTAAGTTTGTTTCTTTTTGTATATGTAATAGGTAAAAAGGAAGAAGAAAAACAAATTGGATGAACAAAACATTAATTAATCATAGTCCAAATTGTAGAAATGGTTCCGATCTCTGTATGTCAGCAGCGTGAATTCCTACTCCAGCTCTGTTTGTGACATGAGTTCAAAAAGCCTGACACATCACTTTGCATGTAATGTAGTACAGTGTATTTCCAATAGATTATGAGTGTTTAATTTGTGATTGTCTGCCTCATGCCCCTGTATCTTTCATGCCATAATAACCATCTTTATCTTGGTCTTTATCTCGCCCCTGCACAGGATTTCTCTGAGAGAAAATTATTATACTTGCTCGACTGGGCAGCTAACAAAATAGTGTGGAACACTTATGAGATATGGGTTATGAGTGTGTTACATAAATTGCTACTCTCTGTCTCGTGCCCCTTTTATCTTTCATGACGTGACCCCCTCTCGGTTTTTATCTCGCCCCTGCACAGGATTTCTCTGGCCCCCTGGAGACACCCCTTCAGCTAGAGCTGCGGAACTCCAGACGACTCTATGAACGCAACGTCCTGCTAGCGCAGAATGAGGAGAAGAACAAGAAATCACCGCAGCGTGAGGTAAGAAACCCCTTCCCCCCCCCCCCCTCCCCCTGGCAACTCTTCTCCACCTTCCATAACCCTAGAAGACTATATGAATGCAGTTCATCTAGCTAATCTAGAATGAGGAGAAGAACAAGAAATCACCGCAGCGTGAGGTAGGATAAACAACCCCCCCCCCCCCCCTTGCAACTTTTGAAACAATAAGTGTTATCATCATAAATAGGCTTTAGGTGGGATATCCTTCATCCCAAACTTCACATAATTCTCTGCAGATCGAAAAAGTCTGACATATAGAGATGACAGACTATTTTACCTACCCTCGCTGACTCTTCTTTGTATACTAGAACCCCTTCGTTCCCACCCCTCAATGGCTTTTTGAGCTCAACATCTGTTTAGGGCAGAATGAGAACAAAAAGAAATCAAGAAAAACAAGAAAGTTGAGGTGGGATACCTCCCCCTCCTGCCCCAAACTTTACATAATTCTATGCAGAATAAGTCTGACATAAAGAGACGACAGTCTTTTTCTGATACAGCTCCCCCTTCCCCACATCCCTTACTCCTAGATGACACAAACTCAACATCCTGCTAGCGCAGAATGAAGAAAATAATGAGAAATTACCACAATGTGAAGAAGGATATACCCCTCCCCCCCCCCCCCCCCCCCAACCCAACTTTACATAATTATTTGCAGAATAAGTCTGACATATTAGAGATGACAGTCTTCCATTAATACAGTTCCATCTTCTCCACATCCCGTACTCCTAGACGACATGAACTCAACATCCTGCTAGCATAGGATGAAGAGAATAATGAGAAATTACAACAATGTGACGAAGGATACCCCCCCCCCCCCCCCCCACCCAACTTTACATAATTCTTTCCAGAATGTGTCTGAGATAAAGAGAAAACAGTATTTCTCCAGTGCACCCCTCCTCTGCACCCCAGTGCACCCTTACTCTACATAATTCTTTGCAGAATAAGTAAGTCCTGAGATAAAGAGCTAACAGTATTTCTCCAGTGCATCCCTCCCCTGCACCCCGGTGCACCCTTACTTTACATAATTCTTTGCAGAATAAGTAAGTCCTGAGATGAAGAGCTAACAGTATTTCTCCCGTGCACCCCTCCCTTTTCCCATGTTTCCCACCCCTAAATGACTCGATGAAAGCAACATCCAGTTTAATAGCGCACAGCAAAGAGAAGAACAAGAAAACTGGCAAGGAAAGAGTCCATGAATATATTACAGTGTGCTGTCATAATCAGATTGAGATAAACTAATGGCCATATCCTCCCAGTCCCTTACTATTAACCTACATGTATCTATCTTCCTACACGGCACCAAGATATAAGCAAAAAAAAAAGAGAAGTTATTTTGCATGGGAGAAGCTGGAAATTAGTTGATTAATTTAATGAATATGGTGCAGTAAGCTGTCAAAATAAGATTAAGACAGAGTAATAAAGCAATTCATTGGATCAGTCACTCGCTGAACTTATGGCACATCGTCTGGCTGGTGACTCAAGAGCATATATATATATATATATATATATATATATATCAAGAGAGTCATGCAGAGGTTATCAAACAGTACTGTAAGAGATTATAACCAATAGCGTTATACTCTAACCGGGTGGGTGTGTGATTGATCAACTCTATTGGAAATTTAAAGGGATCTAGTAACTTTGTTGACATGTGCAAAAAGTCACGAGTGGTTGATAAAAATGTATATTATTGTTATCTGATATGTCCACTAGGTGTTGTGTGTAAATGTCAAGTTAAATGGATGTTGTATGGCAGAGTAATGAGCAAAAATGCAAAGTGATATTCACTAACTCATTGCATTCACTTTGTACACAGTGTTCGCGCTCCAGTGGATATTTCAACATCTAAACATTTAAATCTTAAATATCTTTTTAACGAAAGGGAAATTTGGAAAACAAAAACCTGTCCAATGCTTCTATTGTTCATACGAATACAACAAGGTATGAGGGAACCCCTAGAATTCCAATTGGATTTTGAGGATTTGGACAATGTTACTAAGTCCCTTTAAAGGTGGTTCGGATTCATAAATCGGATGGGCAGTGCTGTCTTGCCAACTAAACTTCTTTAATTAACCAAACCTCTTTAATTGGCATGGTGGAGAATACAGTCTGGCACACAAAGTAGCCTTGTTTAAAATGGCAAGCAATTGGGTTATGGAAGGGAAAGAAAAAGTTCCTGCAAAACTTCATTCTAGTGGCCAAAACTGGTGCCCCCTATTCAACAAAATTGTACTATCCCTTTAAAAGATTCCAAGGTAGGAGGTAGTTAGTGAAGTAGGTATTATAACTCCTCATCCTATATTGATGACTGGTTCCTCCCATGCATGGTTATTGTGGTCATGTGGCATTGGTTATAAACTTGTCTAGCACAAGCTTAGGGGCAGTCTGGTCTGTGAGAGAAAAAAACAACAATAAGAAAACTTCAAGAAATATTTATGATTTATCCATCTCTTCTCAGAATTTGCCGTTATCGCCGGTATGTCTTTGTAGGACTCACTTTCAGCAAAGAAGCTACTGTACCCGTTTCAAAGTCCAAATTATTAGGTGATAAATTAATTTAAAAACATCCCTCATTGCCTATTCCTTTCTCTCACCCCTATTAATTAATAGATCCTCCTGTGGTCAGGTGACACATGTCCCTCATAAACCTGTCCAGCGAGCAAGGGCACTAGGGCAGTCTTTTCCGCAAGGGACATCTGATTGGGAAAAACATTTGAAAAAAATATGCATTTCATTACATATATAATAAGATAATTCTTCTCCTCATATGAACTTGAACATAGTGGCTCCAGATATATCTACCCTAAATGTTTGAAACCAGTGGGTGAGAACAGGATGTTAAAGATTTAATTTCTTACCCCCCCCCCCCCCCCCCCCCCTCCCCCCTCAATGGATGTATGGATCCTTCTTTGGTCAGGTGACACACATCTCTAATAAACATGTCCAACAAGCGGGGACTGTCCTATCCAGGGGGGACAACTGATGGAACAAATTTGAAAGAAGTATACATGTATATTTGATTGATATAAAATAATCCTTTGCTTCAAATCATTTTTTTTATCATGTCACCAATATCTTCTCTTCAGGTCTGTTTTAAACCATTTAAAATCATTATATGATAAACCATTAGGTAATAAAAGGAATTTTAAAGACTTCCCTCCTTCCCCACCCCACCTCTCACCCCTATTAATTAGTGGATCCTCCTGTGGTCAGGTGACACATGTGTCTCATAAACCTGTCCAGCAAGCGAGGGCAGTGTCTATCCGCAAGGGACGTCGAGGGGAGGAAGGAAGTGGGGAGAAATTTGAGACAGGATGAAGAAATTGAAGCTAGCCGCTAGTTATATTGGGGCAGGCTTTTGTCTTATGTTAGTGGTTTAGAAGAATGGAAATGTACTGTGATATAGGGTCTTAGGTAATTGATGAATTAGTGTGCGATGAGCTACTGTGTGTAATCCAGACTGTAACATAATACTGTGCATACATTACATGCAACGTGGGCTGCATGCCGACATACTGACTTACAAATGTTTGATTATTCATACTTTGTAATATGCACTAAACATTATGTTATACGTGTAAATCTATTATTATGAAAAGATCTACAGATTTACTGTATTGCAATTATGAAAGAATTTTCACAATATAATGTATAATTTTCTACAATAAAATCAGGTATATACAAGTATCCTCACCCATTTCCTCCACATCATCCATCCATCATGATCATCATGATCATCGTCATCATAAGTAATGGTATAATAATGATTATAAACATTATTTATTTATCTACTCTTTCTCCTCATACAGACACCGTCCCCTAAACATGGTCCAGAGGGCGATCGTCCGCAGCTCTCGGTGGAGGTTGAGCCCCAACAGCCACCCCCTCCAAGTAGCACGGGCGTCACATCAAGCTACAGCGCCACCCTCCCCTCCATCAAGAAGTTTGGGGGCAGCGGGGGGAGCAGCCACCCGTCCGTGCACCAGCTCCCGGGCTTCCAGCAGGCCGGGGGACCGACACAAGCGGGTCCGCAGGCCCATGGTTCAAGCCCCGGGCCGCATCAGCTGCATGGTTCGTCGATGGCGCAGCACCCCCCACAGCAGCAGCCCCCGCCGGTGTCGTCCATG
>JBAMJV010011239.1:7500-48580 GCA_037951105.1 Echinarachnius parma
AAGGCTTCGAAGTACATGCTGGTACGCTTTGCCCAAAATCGACTTGAAGCCCTTCTCACTCTCACCTGATGATTTACTCTATTTGCAATGGTATCAGTGGTAAGCATTTCATGAAATAACTTGATACTTTTTCTTCAGTGTTAAATGTTTTTTTTAAGAGAGTTATCACAGTAATACACGCTAAGAGATTAAAGAGAGTAATCAGTTGATGGCATGAGTGCAAACTCTTTACAATCACAATGCTTTTGTGGATTATCACCTCATTTTCAGTCAAGTAAAAATCATGCACTATTCACTCTAATACTTTTGGAATACTTCATTTTCTAATATATATATATTTATGGCGCTTCATTCAGGGTGATGTTATCGGACTGGTTGGACCAAAGAACAACGGCTGGTTCTACGGCCACAACTTTAGGACCAGGAAGAATGGCTGGTTCCCCATCACTTACACACAACCAATGGCTGACATCATGCCAAGAGCCAACGGAACAAGGTAAATCAACTCTGAAAAACTTGTTATAATTGTAAAAACCATAAAGTGATTGATGAGGGTAAATTAAATGAATAATTCCATCTGAAATTTGTTATATTAACTCAAGAAATATAATTTCTCCAGTCTGTTATCGATGATTTTGAAACATCAGACATTAATTTGTTTAGGCAATCATGCAAGCCCCTTTCGGCTCGCCTTTAATTTCTTTATACTCCCTTACCGATTAATAATAATAATAATGATCGGTTGTGAATATGCATGGGGCCTAACAGGAAATGGTATCAAGTGCATTTTCATTAATTAATTGTTCTCCCATTTATTCTCTTTCTTCCAGCAATAGCATGGTTGCGGGGAAACCTGTGGCAGCCAGCATGGACAACCTCCAGTCAGTCGGCGGCCCTGGCGTTGGCGGCGACTACCCCGCCCCCGACTACTCAGGCCCCGGCAGCCCTGCCTCCCCCATGGCCCCCGCCCCCTCTTCCCTACCCCAGGTGGGCATCGCCATCCCCACCACCGTCTCCACCATCAACCAGACCACGCTCACCGTCAACCAAGCCACGCCCACCTCCGTGGCCATGGGTAACGGCAATGGCAACGGGATCGTGAAGCCCTCTCACGGTTTACTGATGACAGCTCCCCTGGGGCAGGGGGAGGTTGAGGGGGTGCACCCCGCCTCGTCGTTCCACCCCACCCCAACGGTGATGGCGCACCAGCATATGGCTACTGCACAGATTCAGCAGGTATAAAAGCAGAAACACGATGGGGGAAATATAATGGGACTTGGAATTAACACTGGCCTACTGGCCCAGGGCCACACAAAATGAGCTTTGGGCTACCAAATTAGGTTATTTAGCAGGAGACTCCCTGAAAAAGACAAAGATTAAGACATTGGATTTAATCCCATCAGCCAATCTCCCTGATTATTGATAGATAATGATAGATTTCTCCCTGATTTCTACTGAAATTTTCCTGAATTTCAATGTCGGTAGCTTTGTATGTTGGGCTCAGTTCTTTCGAGAGTGCTTCACTAACACATTCACTGCGGAACCTTGTGGGTCCTGCTTTTACTTTATGGGAATTCTAAAATCTTATCTATACTACGCACAAAAAGTTCCGCAATCGAGGTTTGCGCATTAATAACTTTTCTATTACGCTATTACCATTCATAAATTGATCATTGGAAAGCGTGAATTCTCCCCTTTACATTGATATAACATTTTCTATGAATATGTTATCATGGAATGTGCATTGCATCCAAATGTCGGGAAAAGTCAAAAGTGAAATGTTGCAAAATGCACTAATTTTGTCAACAAAGGGCCTTCCTTTTGTTTGAAGATTAAAACGTGGCTTGAATGCCTATTACGTTATTACCATTCATAAATTTGGTATCATTGTAAAGCGTGTATCCTCCTCTTTACATTGATATAACATTTGCTATGGCTATTTTTATCATGGAATGTGCATTACATCCGAATGTAGGGCAAAGTACAAAATGAAATGTTGCAAAATGCACTGATTTTGTCAACAGTGTGCCTTTCTTTTGTTTGAAGATTAAAACGTGGCTTGAATGCATGACCACCTCACCCCCATTCAAGCCAAGGAAGGCACACTGTTTACAAATCAGTGCATTTTGCAACATTTCACTTTTGACTTTGCCCTACGTTTGGATGCAATGCACATTCCATGATAACATATTCATAGCAAATGTTATATCAATGTAAAGGGGAGAATTTACGCTTTCCAATGATACCAAATTTATGAATGGTAATAGCGTAATAGAAAAGTTACTAATGTGCAAACCTCGATTGCGGAACTTTTTGTGCGAAGTATAGTATGGAATATGTTTATAGACCAGAATCAAATCTTTTCCAACAGGTTGAAAACAAGAATTACATTCAATGAACATTCTCCTTTCTTTTCAAGGCGGAGATTCAGCTGACTCAGATCCAAGTTGCGATGCAGGATGCAGAGAGTAAGACTCCCTCCAGTAATACCAATGGCAACCAGGCCGATAAAGATGAAAATGATGAGAATAGGTAAGTTTCTTCCAGTAGGGAATTACAAGTTTTCCAGATTAATTTGTCATTGCTTTTCCAAATGTTTACTTGAAACAAATAAATGCAGAAAATGTGTTTGATTTAGAACATGTATCACTTGAAATACCAATGGGAACCAGAGCCCATATTCATGAAAGTCTGCTAGCTTAGTTACTTGCTAAGTCTATTTTGGATGACAGGGCTATGAATTTAACACAGGATATTTTAGTTGCTTTGTAGGGTTAACTTAGGTACCCTAAGGCTTACCCAGCCAACCCTGGTTGGGGACTAGGAAACTGTTTGTTGCTCAATAAACTGCACATTTAAAATACACATGGCAAGTAACTAAGCTAGCAGGGTTTCATGAATATGGGACCAGGCCGATAAAGATGATAATATGGAAAGATAAGTTTTTATTCAAGCAGGGATGTACTAAAGTTTTCCAGATTTATTTAAATTTTGTTTTACTTTTCCAAATTTCTAAACTGAAAAATTACCCCACAAACAACAGATGAGTGATATAAAACTAATGTGCTGAGATTGAGATATGTTTAGTAATAATTTCATATTATTCACATAAGATAACAAGACATTTGCAATTTACACATTTTGAAGGCTGCAGACATGTGTGTGAATTAGTAGTGAATTAATTTTATACAGCAGTCTGAATTATTGCCCTAATGTTTTACATTTTGTATTTCTTTCATAATGCAGCCCATTTTCGAAGGTGACGCTCCGCAAGACGGTGACCAATGACAGGTCTGCTCCTATGATCCCACGGGACTACTCGCTGGGGGAATATGCACGGTAAGTTACACTGCATCTCCTAAGGAGGATTGACCACTTACAAAGTGCTGTTTCTTAAGGCCCGGTCACATATCATTAGATAGCGTAAGCGGATGCCCGACGCAGAGTAACATTTTCAATCCGTTCGTCTCCATTCGTATGCGTTTCATGTCCGTTCCTTGTCAGGCGATGTACGTTGTTCTATCCGGCGGAATATTTGTGCATGAAGCGATGGAGACGACTTTCACCACTGGAAAATCTGGTTTCGCAAATTTTCTATTCGTTCGGGCATCCGTTTACGCTATCCGGTGATATGTGACCAGGCCTTTACGCATAGAACACCAATATCTTCTTATTTAACCTTCCAGTTCTTTCACAAGCAGGAGTTGGATTGTCCTGTAGGGGTTTTCTATTTAAGTGTCAGGGCTAAAAAATCCCTAGATTATACTTTGAACTGGATTTCTTTTAGGAATTCTATATTTTTATGACAATCAAATAAATCATATCATAGCTGATCATGTACCATGATCCACACTGGGTTATTATGAATGAACTTTTTTAAATTTTTGATTGCAGATTTATTGATATCGTAATTGAACTGTTACAAAACTGATTTTCTTAATTAGTATATTACTAAGATGCATAAATTAATTATATACATTGTAATTATGTAAATCTCAACATTGGCTCTTGCACACACAAAAGATTAAATTAATTTATATAAATGAACCCTTACAAAGCTTATTCTCTAACTGGGTATAAAATATGTAAACTATCTCCACATTGCATTTTGCATGCACTATTAATTTATATCAATTTTTTTGTACAAACGTAATATATGACTGAGATGAATATTATTATGTCAACTATCTCCACATTGGTTCTTGCACGCACATAAAAGAGAGGAAACATCGTCAAAGGGAAGTAGTGATGAAGAATTGGAGGACAATACTAAGCTTGAAAATGACAGTTCTTTACCTGTTGTGCCTGAAGATAACTCTCAGGAAGCGGATACCCCGAAACTGGGGGATACCGAAAGGGCACCATCATTTTTTACGTAGAATGAAGGAAAGGTCTGCTCCTATGAATGTACAATCAATGTCTTAACAAACAGAGTTACAAGTAATTCCATCTGCTAAAACGGGCTCAGGCACACATTTAGTGTTTTTTTTTTAATAGTGGCCTGGTCGTGTCAGTAAAATAATTGTTCTCAATTGTTGGTAGCCTACTAAGTCTGCTATTCAAAATATGAATCCCTTTATCGGTCAAAACTACAAATTAAGGAAAACTTTTGAAAACAGTACAAGATTTTTCTCACTCTGTCATTGTCAATTTTTGAAATCCAGTTGCTCAATTGAACTACTAAAACATGACTTTCATAAATTTGTGCTGGTCCGAAGTAAACTAGGACTGGTCTCCAGCCAGTGGGCAAGTTTTAAGCCCTTGCTAAGAGCATAAATATCAACAGTAACTACCACAATAGAAAATTAATGTTCAAAATGCAATAAATTTCTCATTAAATTCCATCATAACAATTTATTGAAAAGGTTGACTACAAGAAGTAAATCTGTCATGCATTTTTAATCCAGAAGGAAACATGACTTTCCTGGCATTGAATTGAAGTTATTGGCGGGCAATTTGGCTTTGTGGTAGTTTCAATTACTTAAAGAGGAAGTCCATCCTAAAAAATCATATGTTTGCTGTAGAAGGGGATTAAAAGATAAGAAAAATTATCAGTTGAACTTGTGTCAAAATTAGTCAAAATATGGGGAAGTTTATAAGGACGTTTTCAAAAGAAATACACATCCCCTCAGGATGTTCAAATTGTTGTAACGTCTAATTTTTTTCTTGACTAATTTCACCAAGACTGTGACTGATTGTCCCTCTTCGTCAACTTTATTGCATTGAAAACAACTTGTTTCCTGGGAGGGAATTCCTGTGTAATAGGAGCTGTGATTGCTTGTAACTTTGTACACCATGCTAGTTTTTGTATTCAGTCCCATATAATGACTCAGACTCCTGTTGAGTGTTCCCAGTGTCTCAATTGAATACTATGTAATTTTAATAATTCAGATATTTTGATGTCTCCCATGAACTGACTGATTGGAACAAGTTTAAGCCAGCTGTGTCAATTAATTGTGTATTATTGCCTTCATATGTAATTAAATACAACAGCTTATAAGCTGTACACCCTGTTGATAACCCAATTGAATATATTGTATACGATTCAGTAATTCAGATATTTTGATGTCTCACATAAACTGCTTACATAGCATAAATTACATAACATAAATTGCTTACTCCCAATCCATCTGTGATATAAAATGTATATACATTGTATGTTATTGCCTTTGTATGTAATGACATATCAAAGATTTATAAACCGTACACCCTGTGGAATTTTTGAATAACACTTAAAACTGACTAGAATGTTTTTATACCAGTTGTGTAAGTTTGACCCCCTGGGGGTTGATCTTAGCACTAAGATGGTCTTAAATATTATGGAAAGCCATTAGTGTCTTAAAAACAGTTTTTATAAAAGTTATGTTGAAATGCATAAAATGTTGATTCAAATCATATTTATTTTCTAATTATCAAAGAGATTCATAATCTTCACATAAAATTCATGAAATCTCTTTGATAATTAGAAAATATATATGATTTGAATCAACATTTTATGCATTTCAACATAACTTTAACAAAAATGTTTCAAGACACTAATGGCTTTCCATAATATTTAAGACCATCTTAGTGCTAAGATCAACTTAGGATCTCTGTGAAACACCCCCCTGGTTGTAATGTTCCCATTTTGATCTATGGAGGATGATGTGGTTTCTTACCCTTATTTCAGCATGATAAAGCCTTGAAAATGTTGTAAAAAATACACGGTGGCCCACCAAAAATGGAACGGGGCACTTCCCAAAATGTAGTAACAGAATGATTATGTCCATCGGATAGGGTGTCTTTTCTAATGAAAAACGATGCCAAGAACAGTAATTTTGGTCGTGTAGTTTTTGTTTTAGAGCGCTGTGAGTGACACCATGTCAGGTTCCCATTTTTGTCATTTTTACGAAGTCGGTGCCTGATAGATCGCACTTCCTGCCCGTCATAGCGTCAAACAACCATGCCCATTCTCTAGGCACACAGATGAATGCACACTAACAATAACGCGCGTATTGCTCATTGTTCGATGCTATGACGGGCAGGAAGTGCGATTTATCAGGCACTGACTTGGTACAAAATTACAAAAATGGGAACCTGACATGGTGTCACTCAGAGCGCCCTAATAATATAAATACGTTTTATCATCATCATATCATTATCATTATTGTTGTACTAATAATGCATGATTTTATGAACTTTGTAAGGGACAGATAATGCAATAAGCATCAATAAGTTAATGTATTGATATTTAGGATGAATATTTTTATCAAAAACCACACAATGTTACAGTTGATACAAATAACCATATATTTGCGTACGTACATGTATGTCTTGTAAACCCATCTTATCTTGTATACTGGTGTGTCAAAAATGTAAACCTTTCCTATCTTAACCCATATCTTAACACATGGTTATCAAAGTGATTATTTGTATGTGCGTGATATCGTACAGGTGTATAGTAAAACATACAATGTACTAAAGTATTTAATCTTTTTAAAGTATATAAAATCACAATTTATGCTAACTTGTCAAAATTCTTTTCAAGCAAAGGAATGTAAGAATAATGTACATTAGTAGCGCATTGTAATTCATATTCATAATTTTTCATGAAAGTAAAACAAAAACATTAATAGAATCAAGAATTATAACCAGCCCCACTTCTTTACAAGATGGAGTCAGAAGTGAAATCAATACTTCAATGCTCTGTAGGGATGATATGTGTACAAAGAATGCATTATCTAGAAAACATTACCCAAAACGTAAATGTATTTTACTTTTTATTTACATAAGGGGTTAAAGAGTTAAATAATTAACAGTATTAAACATTGATAAGTTTTAAATACATGCAGAGAACACTCTTTTCCACCATAACTCGTTCAATTCTTGTTTTTGTTTTATTCATATTTTACAGGCATTAAAGGAACAAAAGACTAGATTAAAGAGACAAGTATCAACATTGCCACATTTCTTCACCATGAACTTGATCAGAGTGCCGAGTATCTGGTCAACATAATATATACATAGACCAGGAGTCCGTCGCATAAAACTGGCTGGCCTTCAAATCAAGCGCAAGTCTACAAACGTTCGCGGCTGATTCGTCTACAGGTAACTTGCCCTTGATCGGATCGAGCGTGACATTTTGTGTAAAAGGTCCCACCTTATCACCCACCTGCAACATTGTGTTCATCTGTGTATGTATATGCATGTAGTTCAACTTGTGTATAGTGATCATCGAAGGGAAAAAGAATAATAAACACTCTAGAGAGGTGGCCTCTATAGACAGGTTACACAGGTTGCAGCATCTCACTTTTGGTAGCTGCTGTAGACAGGTGACTGCCGAGACGGGTTTGACTGTATTTTTGTACTGCTGATCAATATACCAATCTGGTTTTCTAGTCTACGTCTGCCATAACTGGAGTGCTTCAAGCATGTCTCTAGCATGCTGAACAAAGGTCACTGATTGTTTAGGAGACAATAATACACCTGACATGTTGCATAACGGTTAAAACCTGTTCAAATTATCTTTTGTTGTACTCTTGGAAGCCCCCCAGTTATGGCCCTATAGACTTGAAACCGGATTTGTCTATAGACAGTAAAACCTGTCTATGAACATGGAAGACCATCCAAGAGATATCAAAACAAATGTGTTCTTTATAATTATGCAGGTGGTCTTTACTTGGCAGGTGATTCATAGAGGATCAGGGGGGTGTTTCACAAAGATCCTAAGTTGATCTTAGCACTAAAATGGTCTTAAATATTATGGAAAGCCATTAGTGTCTTGAAACAGTTTTATAAAAGTTATGTTGAAATGCATAAAATGTTGATTCAAATCATATATATTTTCTAATTATCAAAGAGATTCATAATCTTCACATAAAATTCATGAAATCTCATTGATAATTAGAAAATATTTATGATTTGAATCAACATTTTATGCATTTCAACATAACTTTTACAAAAAAATTGTCAAGACACTAATGGCTTTCCATAATATTTAAGACCATCTTAGTGCTAAGATCAACTTGGATCTCTGTGAAACACCCCCCTGGTATAGTTGTCTTTATAGACAGGTAGTCTTTGTATGCAGGCAGTTACTTGAACATGTTTGCCTGAAGTAGCAGTAGGTGCAGAACGTGAGAATGGGGTAAACTCTTATTTTTTTCTCAATTTGAACACACGAAAATCAGAAAAAAATTGAAGTAAATTACATACATGTACATTACGGGGAGACACATATTTTATAAGTATCTAGATACAAAATGCAAAGTATGTTGTTCTAGAATTTGTATTACCATAGTTCATATAAACATAATATACCAACATACATGATGCATCAACATTTTAAGCATGGGGTATATCATGTTTTATTTTCTGTAACCAAAACAAAAAAGAAGGGGGAAATATTTTGCCATAAAAATATGCACATTATACAGTTTATATTTATATATATTACAAATAGACTTGAGGATATTTATGGTATCCTTAACATCCTGAAGCAGGAAAGCTATATATTTTTCAGTGTTGAGGTTGTATTTTTTATTTGACTTAGTAAGTGCAATTTCAAATAATAATGCAAAGTTTTGTATGCATTGACAAACGTTTGTTATGGAAAATCTTATTAAAATTGAAATTCCATGTAAATATGTTTATAGAAAGTGTTTTAGTAAATGACTATGAATCGTTTAGATCATCAATTATAGTATTATCTCTTTGCCCTGTCAAACATTCAAAAGGAGAATGGTTTGTTTAAAAAGATAGTATATTGACAAATTGTTTTGGTTCAATTATAAGAGATTATCAAGTGAAGTTGAATGAGCATGCTGATTTTAAAAGAAAAGTGTAATAAAAAATGATTTTTTTTGTGCACAGAAATGATTCTTGCCCTGGTGAGATGAAACAAACCAACTCAATATTAGCATCTAGTTTTCACAAGGAATTATACAACTCAAATGTGCCGTTGTGCCTAATATATTGCCTTTTAAAATGGATATTCAGTAAAAAAAAATGATCATTCATAATTGCACATTAAATAATAAAGGTATGTGTTCTGTTAAATGCTTGTTGATACACAGGGATCGGACGAAATGTGTCAAACAGCTCGACCAACTCTTTGTAGGGAACCCAAACAATTACACATTTTCATAATATTGATAAGTAACATTTGTAGCACTTTTTAATAATGTTTGAATATTTTCACCACTTGTATGATAATAATACATGTAGGTAATATCTACATGTATATAGCACTTTAATGTAATGTTTCAAAACGTATCAACTCTTCTAGGGCTCCCAAACAATTGTGCAAATTTGTTGTAATAGTTAAATGATAAAAGATGACATTTATATAGCGCTTTATTCTTTATAAAAATACTAATGTTTTAAAGCAGTTATTACTAGAGTAAGTTTGTAATGTGAATTAGATCAGTTTTAAATCACTCCGAACATGGATATCAGTAGGACAGTCAGCTAAATTTAATAACAGTCGATCTTGCCACGTATTGATTTGTGTACATAAAAGAAATTCCTATATGGCATGCACTTATATGCAAGATTGTACAGACATGCAAATTGAGTTAATGTTGAAAAAGATTTCAGTGCCTGGTGCATTTATACACATTTGATACATGTAGATATTTTTGTAGTATTTTGATTTTAAAGGGCTTGTAAAAAGCGCATAAATAAAACCATCATGGCTAATTTTTAAAACTTTCATTTCATTATAATAATTAGATAGAATATCATTTATTGAGTATTTTCATACAAACAAAAGAAGAGATGCCATAATGTGTACAAATTTATAGAGTAAGTCCAACCCAAGAATTTTCATGAATCACTTTATGAACTACTTAATATGAAATTATGAAGTTAGACAATGAACTGTTTCAATGACAGAAGTGTGTATACAATCTACTAAATCCAATGTGTATCATAATGTAACAATATGAATTAAAACTAACATTTTCTCCTTCTAAAAGTTTTAAAATACTTCACTCCCCAAAATGTGTAATTTGTCTGAGCATTGAAGAAAGATAACATTGTCTCCAAATGTCTTATTGTCTAAAAAAAAATGATGTAACTCATGAGAATTCTTTGTTTGTTCACTAACATAAAATATGTCTTTCTAATTTGATTAATCAGCCTAATTTATTAAGTAAGTTTAGTACGTTCATAGTGCGATAGTTTAAATATCCTAATAGCTATTTTTGTTATAGACTTGCCGATAAATCGATGAATTTTGTACCGTAGGTTAGGATTTTTTATGTTTTGTATTTTTACTTATTTACAAAATTGATATTGAAAAAAATACACAGTGTTAACAGTGGATATGTATTTGCTGTTCTTCAAATTGTACAGACACTTCTTATGATATATTAAGCCCACCACACACACATACCCAATACATATGCTTGTATAATAATAATTGCACTGCAAACATTTTGTAAAATTGTGCATTTTGACGATTTGTTGGTTTTTAGAGAATATGGTCGTTTTATTCAAACTATTTCCAATTTTAGTCATTCTTTTTATTGTTGAAAAGTAATAGTATTTGAACTTTAGTTCACATCATCTATTTATTTTTAGGCCAAGTTTTGTATGTACCTGTTGAAGGTACACAAATACTTGTTCACTGCATTCCTATTTCATTTCCTTATGCTTTTGTATTTTAAATCATGATATGTGAACAAAGATGAGTCTTTATATATATTACATTTGTGTTTTGTTCTTGTTTTTTTCAACAAAAAGAGGCTTTTGTTTATGAATTTTAGTAACTTTTTTTTTATGACCAGTCCAAGAACAACCATTGTATTTATATATATTTGTAAATCATCATTGTGACATTCATGAATAAAAGTCTTCCATTTTTACATGTTAAGTGTTCATTTGTACAAGGTGCCACTATCTCACATATTATATGACATTTGTATCATAATTCTTTGATTTTCATTAACGAATACTTTGTAAAGATTCATCAACAGACTTAATGCAACATAAAAATGTATAGTATGCAATATGTAGACGAGTATAAGTAAATAATAAGTGTGTGGTTCACTTGTTGTTGCAACTGAAAATATGATTCCACCTTTTAATGCAAGTTTTGTCATTTGGATTTCCATTTTAAGTAAAAATTAAGAACCAACACAACAGGCAAAGACCACTATCATTTTTTAGGTGCTATGGTTTTATTTTCTTTTGTAATTACATTTTGGGGCTATATGTTACAGGTTCTTATAGTAATATCACTATTTTACAATGTGTGCTATAGTGAATCAATAAGAGTGTATACATGAATGGTAAATGTACATGAATTAAAAAGTCACAAATTATTTAGTATCATCTACACATGTTTACCAGCGAAAAGTTGAAATATGTTATGCAAAATGTCTACATTACCATATCGGTCTGTATATATAAAGCTGCATGCACATTATAGCAAAACATATTTTCAAACATTTAATGCATAAGCCAGCATGAGCTTGTCATACTATCATATGAGGGATATTATTATATTACAACATTATATAAATGATTATCGATGATAAGCCATAAACATGTAAATGAATGAGGATTATTTTTTTGAAACGATATATAAATAGAGTGTCAGCAATCATGTTTTTGAAAGTAACATTCAGATACAATAAATTGTTATGGAAACAAACTATTATGCATTAAATGTTGTATCATTTGTACGTGTCTACTTTTCAGTTGGGATCCTTGGAGTTGAACTAAAAGGGAATTAAAAGAAACACTAGGATGTCTCTTACTGTAACTGATATGTGCATAATTCCCATCACTTCTAGTCCTGTATTTCAATCAATGTTTTTGAAACCACTATCAACTGTTTTGACTGACCACTGAAGGCTGCCATGTTTTTCAACCGTGCCATAAGAAACGTCATCCGAGTGCATTTGAGCGTGCACACTAACAAAAGCGGGTTATGCATTACCGCTGTTGTTGACGTTTCATATGGTACAGTTGGAAAACATGGCAGCCTCCAGTGTTCAGCCAAAACAGATTATAGTGGTTTTAAAAACATGGATTATTTCCATTATTAGTGATACCCAAGAGGAAATAATTATACGACTAGAATTGATGTGAATTATGCACTTATCAGTAACAGTAAGCGAAAACGCCAGCGCTTGGCTCCCCTTTAAAGGGGTAGTTTAGTTTTGGTAGAGAGGGCGCTGCACATCACAATTTTTTTGTGAGGTAATGACAAACTGAGTGTCGAATTTGAGAGAACATGCAATTTTAATGGCAGAATAAACTTTATTTTGTCAAAATCGGTCCAGAAACGGCTGAAGTATCAATAAATATATCTGATCTTATAATTATTTGGGGCCCAAATGATTAGATTATTTTTTCAAAAACTTTAAAAAATGCATTCACTTTTTCAAAAATGTTCTAAAGCGTTTTTTAAATAGTTGTTTTATTATTTCAATAAAACATAACATGCATAATTTTGTATGAAAAACGGTTGAAAGCAATGCCTTTTTAGAGAGCGCCCTCTTGTGTTTTAATGGCTCTTTTTTTTTTAATGATAACAGGCTTTTTACTTGGTCGTTTGTAATTTTGTATACCTTTCGAGCATGGTGGAGTAATAACTATTAGTTTATAATGTTACTGTCCAGGTTTGGTTACTAAAGTTCAGCCTTGCCAAAACTACAATGAGAGTGATTTTGCAGAATATACTGTGCTTGTAAGAGAAGCCCGTTTGTGATAGATCCCGTTGCAGTTAGTCTCCTCATCTTGGTTGTGAAGGTCTTTCCCGATATTTAGTTTACAACAATATCTTTGGAAAGATGATTCCATGCATTGATAATATATTAATTATTTTATTCATTTATTCATGTCTTCTTTAAATAAAAATACAGGGTTGGCGACCTCAGTTTAAAAAACTGCTTTACAGGTGCGCCCTATATACAAATACAAAACACGTACAATCGACATAATAAATAAGCTACGTACATTAGAGAAATTTAAGTCAACAGATATAACAAACACATATTAAAACACACACAACAACAAACCATCTAAAAAGGCTTAATTAGCTTTACACAATCTAATATAAAGAGAGAATTATTTCCTTTAACCCCTAATGTTTGTTTTTTGAAAACGATCTCAGTACCAAAGAACAATGGCAGGTTGAACAAGGCCCCAAAATACAAATTATATTTTTAGACAAAATTTAGCATTTCCAATATTGTGTGGAGTTTGATCCTTATCTTATGGTAAAAGTCAATCCTCCAATGAGAATTTGAATCAAAACGGCTCCTTTTGAATGGCTGCTTCTTTCTTCACCCATCTATATGCGAGGTTCCTGTCAGTTGTCTGTTAAAGGGATCTAGTAACCTTGTTGACATGTGTCAAAAGTGATGAATGGTTGATCTGATACGTCCACTGAGTAATGTGTGAACAGTTCGTGTTGAATGGATGTTATATGGCCGAGTAATAAACCAAAATGCAAAGTTCATATTCACTAACTTATTGCGCTGACTTTGTACACGGTTACGACTATCCAGTGGATAGTTTAATATCTGAACACTTCAATCGTAAACATCTTTTCAACGAAAAAGAAAGTCGAAAAACCGAAACCTGTCCCATGCTTCTATTGTTAATACGAATACAACAAGGTATGAACGAACCGCTAGAGTTCCAAGTAATTTTTTGAGGATTTGGACAATGTTACTAGATCGCTTTATAAAGATGTTACGTGTTTTTTTTTTTCATGCACTGAAGATGATGTTTCCGCGAAACGAAGTCGCTTTCCCGGGTTTGGTTGGGGACGGTGTATAACGTACTGCATTTTGGGAAGAAAAGGGACATTTATGAACGTAAAAGGAATTAATGTGAGTCAGAAGGGGGGGGGGGTGAGTGGGGGTGGGGAAGGAGGCGGATAGGGAGATGTATACCATCTCCCTCTCCGCCTACAAGGAAACTCGATAGCATTCACCATAATTTTTCTAGGAGAAAAATCCACTATTTTAGGAAATTTTATAAAACAAGCATTGTTTCTTTTTTTAAAATTAATTGTAAAAAGTTAAATGAACATCAAAGGTATGAAATAATACAATTACCAAACAATTCTTACTACATAAATTTACTTCATTTTTGTTTGTTACATTACACATTTAAGGCTTTTAACTCATCGTCTCTGGAAACAAAGTTTAAGAAAATAGAATGCACAAATAAAGTACAATAAATGCAGCGGATTAATCTCCGGAAAGCAAGGAACCATTTTTGGTGGAGGGGTGAGAGGGGGGTGAGAGGCCTGGTGGTGTCAATTTACATTAGTCATGTGCACGCATGATCGTTCACAATTTCGCGAAAAAAGAGTCAATTTTGGCATGTGTTGGCGAACAAAAACAATCGCGGAGATGGAAAATAAAAAGGTGTGAATATGATCGCGGAAAATAGAAAAAGGGGTCGGTACACATTTCATTAAAATGTCGTGAAATTTGAAAAATGGGGTACCTTTTTGTGTGAAGGGCCACAGATTATACCTTGTCTGTTACTTGAAGTCTTTAAATAGGGGTATTTTGGTTAATGTGTACTCTAAATAAAAAAGAGGGTCATTTTTGTACCCGTTTATGATTTAAAAGGGGGTATAATTAGATGAAAATGTATGCGAAATGCCACAAATATGGGGGTCATTTTTCACCTCCAGACCGTTCATGTGTCCTACCTTTGCATATGAAGTGACACCGCCGGGGTGAGAGGTATCAATTTGAATATCATAATCATCATGTTTAGATATTATGATCACCTACTTGGAGATCCAGCATTCAGCCCGAAGCCGAGATTGACATCGGAGCCTGCCGTTGCCGATGATGACTGCGACGATGTCGTCGACATCGCGGGTTCGTTGATAATGGGGATGATGGCATTGTTGTTGGTGGCCGAGTCGAGCGCGGCTCGTATTCGCCGGGCCTGGGAGGCTGTCTCGGCTCGCAGCTCGATGGTCCCTGAACCAGTTAAATTGAGAGAGGATATTAATTTATATATTTTTTTGTGAGATAATGAAAAACTTAGTGTAAAATTTGAAAGAGCATACTATTTTAATTGCAGAATAAACTTTATTTGACCAAAATCGGTTCAGAAACGGCTGAAATATCAACAAATATATCTGATCGGAATAAATTTTGGGCCCAGATGATTTTTTTTTTAACTTAAAAAATGCTTACACTTTTTCAAAAATTTTCAAGAGAGGTTTTTAAATAGTTGTTGATGATCTCTCTATTTAATCATTATTTCAACAAAACATCACATGCATACTTTTGTCTGAAAAATGGTTGAAACCATGTGCTTTTTTAGAGAGCGCCCTCTTGTGTTTTAATGGCTCTTTTTTGTAATGATAACAGGCTTTTTATTTGGTCGTTTGTACTTTTCTAAACCTTTCGAGCATGGTGGAGTTATAACTATTAGTTTGTATGCAGGTTTTGGTTACTAAAGCTCAGACTTACCAAAACTGTACTATACCCCTTTAAAGTTGGGAAATAATTTCGGAATACCTGTATCGATGCCATCGCTGTCCAGCGTAAAACAGACGACCTCCTCCCGAACCATCGCGTCCGTGATCCGTCTCAGCTTCCATCTCTTAGCGCAACGTGGTGGATTGAGGGTCGCTAGACACACGGAGTAGCGGTTGATGTGGATGGTCAGCTGGTGGTCAGGGATTATCAGACCGCGGATTGGAGACACAAGCCAACTTTCTGCAACATTATCATTATCGGAAGAAAATTAACGCATATAGGCCTACTAGAAATTAAAGAATAATGAAAAACTGAGTGTCAAATTCGAAAGAGCATACAATTTTAATAACAGAATAAACTTTATTTGATCAAATCGGTTCAGAAATGGCTGAAATATCCAAAAACATAACCATTTGTAATATTTGTGGGGCCCCACATTTATTCGATAATTTTGAACCAGCCGTGAACAAAATTTTAAAAATGCTTCCTCTTTTAAAAAAATTACAAAAGAGGTTTTAAAATAGTTGTTGATTATCTCTCTATCTAATCACTATTTCAACAAACACACATGCACAATATTTCATTTTAAATGGTTGAAACCGATGAGTGTTTAGAGAGCGCCCTCTTGAGTTTTAACGTCTGTTTTTTTTTATGATAACAGGCCTTTTACTTAGTCATTTGTAATTTGTTATTCCTTTCGAGCATGGTGGAGTTATAACTATTAGTTTGTAATGTAATGGTGCAGGTTTTGGTTACTTTACCAGAACTCAACAATGAAAAAATACATCGTACGTATAATTAAATTATAACAACAACACCTTCTGGGAAAAAATATACGAATACAATTAATGCATATTCAAAAATTAGATGGAGGCCGATTAGAAATGATATATCGATCCTTTAGGTACTCTCACTTCAGAAGTAGGTCTCCAAAGTGGAATAAAACCACACACCCTCTTTCTATACCCCCCTCTCTCTCTCCTTTCTTCCTTATCGTTATATTTGCATTTCTATATTGTTCTTTCGTTTAATTCTATCGCGTTCTAATCTCCATTTAAACTCATTTCTCTGTTTGTATTGCTGTTCTTCTCTCATCATGTCAATGCCATTATCTAATTTATTATTTCTCACGGCTACTGACAAAACGCCTGGAAAGTAGGATTGAAAGTTCAATGTCAAATCCAAAATAAGAAACTCTTTCTCTTAACAGTTTACTCCTTATCTGAATTATTAACTCCTCGTTATATTACTGTATCACATCCCCTCTCTCCCCCTCCCTCCATTTCTCTTCATCTCCCTCTATCTCTCTCTCTCACCCTCTCTCTATACTACACTGAAACCGATCTTCTAAAATTAATTTTCCATTCTAGATTTAATGTGCATCCTCTATATAATATAGAGTATAAAGTTTGTACACCTACCGCTCGCGAAATATGATTTCAACGTTGAGTCCCAGATACTCAGCTCCCCTCGGCCCTCGACATCACTCTCCCCATCGCACCGGCCATCATCGCGGCTGTCCGATTGCAGCGGCATCATGAAGACTATGGTATCGATCTCCAGCAGCACCGCCCAGTAATCGTTATCGACCACCGGACTCTGCCCTTTGGCCCTGGCGCGGCCTTGGCGGCCGCAGCGGCCGCTTGATTGAAGTGTGCCCCGCTCCGTCCCCGCGAACGTCTCCTTGGTCACCGTAAAAGCCTCTTTTAGCACCCGCTCCTTCCGCGATTTGAAGAGCTTGAGCTGGAAGATCCCTGGAGGAGTAAAGATTGAGCGCGATAGTTAACCCCTTCTCTTCTAGAATCTGAATTTGAAATTTTATTTTGTTTGTTTACACTTATCTGCTTTTGAACTTGAACTATACTGCTATTTGTTTATTTTTCGAAAAAAAGTACATTAATTAATTAATTATTGTCATTTAATTAATTTAATTAATCATATATCCATTCAATTATTTATTTCTCAATGCAATTATTTATTTGTGAGTTTGTTTGGTTTGTAATTTGACGTTAATTAATACTTACCGGTTCTCGCGGTGCCTTGGAAGACAACCCATCTCTGAAATGACACAAACACATAAAACAATGATTATTATGATCTTTTTAAAAGGAATTTCATATATATTTTATCAGGGCACAGTATGGCATTTTGTTTCGTGTGTTCTTTATGTTTTTTTTTAAATATTTCAAGTACGTTTTTTTGTATGTAACGTACACGGTATACTTTTTTTTAATTCATCACTTTGTTGCACATTAAAAAGAACATGAACAAAGGAAGAATAATACATATACAGGTCCATGTCATTTAAATAATACACATTTAAATAATTATTTAAAAATGTTAACATTACTACAGCATGACTATGCTACTTAGCTTCAATCAATGAGTAATATCAATATTCTTGAAAATTCTCTTCATACATTTCAGATTTATGTTATGTGTAATACGAGGGAGAAGTAGGCCGAACTTTCTTATGAAAGGAAAGTTGAGAGTTCTATAGATATTGAAAGAAAAAGAGAGAGGGAGAGGCGTTTGCATAAGTACAATTATATCTAAGCTTGTCAATATATCATTACAAAGTCCCTTTGATTTTAGTATATATTAACCTAGTTCCTGACCCAATTAATGCAAAACAACATTCTACCATTTCACCACTGCTCTTTTTATTTTCATTTGTTTATTATAATTTTTGACAAGTGGGAGTTTGTCGCTTGAAAATAACCTTTGCAATGTAGACTTGCTCGAGGTATAAAACGAAATCACGACCTAAATAAAAGCATACAAGTAGTGGGATACAAGGAGGTGGGAGAGGGGGGGGGGGGGGAGTACATAACCGCTATATTCATTTTGATGCCCCCTGCTGCCTCCACGTTTGGAGAAATAACGAATCATGTGACTAGAGTACAGATGGGTTACCCACGAGCACCCCCAATACAATTAAAATGATCATTATGATTTTTTTATGTATTTGTTTTATTTATTGTATACTGCAGGGTAGGCATGTTCAGTTATGCAAAACTGCTTTACAAAGGCGCCCTGCAGTTTAACTTGCATGTTGAGAAACAAAATATATAAACATATATACAATACATTATACAAATTCAAAACAAACATAAATGATGGGGAGAGTGAATACAAGATATCATTAAATATATACACACATAATGATATAGCATGTTAAGTACATATATACTTCTGAAATAGAATTCAAATCAATATAAAGCTTAATATTGTTTTTTAAACGTATATAGGGATGTGCATGATTTAAGATTATTCAAATAAATATTTGTTTGTACAAAGCGAAACATTTCAAAAGTCTCTACCGTGGGAGGAAGTGCCCCCTCACACACTCTGACGGCTTTGTCACTGCGCGCCCCTCACCCCCCCCCCCCCCCCCCCCCCCCCTACACCCCAAATGGATTTGCTTACACGGCTATGTTTTTTTTTGACAGACGCTACCCCAGTTGTGGAAACAAACTTGCCTACATGTATGTGTGCACCCCATGTCTAAATTGACTCTCGTCACGCCCTCTTCGACAAGTACCATGACTTTGATATACCTTCCAGAATGAGATCTCTGGAGAGTCGATACACGATCTCAAAATATTTCAAAACAGGATCATGTTTTTGTATCAAAAGGCCAACGAGGGACAACTCTGAATTAACGGAATTTAGGATGATAAGGGTTTGTTGCTATCGTAGACAATGCTAGTGGTGGAACCAGGGGATATGGGGGCATTTGCACCCTCTAAGCTAGAGGCTTTACCCCCCCCCCCCCCTTTTCATCCTCGCGCTTCCTACAGTCAGAATGGGATTTTATGAATATTTTGTCTGATGTTATATCTATTTTGTTAGATGGTAAGGGGACATGTTGCCCCCACACTCGAGGCCTTGGTCTTTGCCTCCTTCCCTCCAACACTCACATTGTACTTCTTGGGACCGCCACAGCAACGAGCTAATGATTAGTCAACCCATTACATACGGAAACCGCTGGCGAACTGCGCTCTGATTTTATGTGGATTAAATTAACCATAGAAGTGGATGGGTTAATACCTCACCTTTCTCCGTCGACCAGTCGACATGTTGACTACCTCCAGAGCACCGCATCGAATCCGCAACGTTTTGTTTTCATCAGACGCCGACACTGCATGCATGTCCAAGATAAAATGTCAGTTTACATCATAGGCATAGGGGACAGGGGTTGAAGCCCCCTTCTCCTTCCCATGGGAGAGTTTTTATAAACATTGGACAAACCCATCACATATTCTACTCAATAGACCGCTTCTGTAATGTATGCAAATAATATGCGTATGACGTCAGACTCCCCGTTGGCAAGCTTATAGGTACGGCAAGCTCCGGCAAACTTAGCTTGCCGGACCTAGTTACTATTGTTAAGCTTGTCTTACGTCATACGCATATTATTTGCATACATTACAGAAGCGGTCTATTCAGTTAAAAATGTATTGATTTCCAGTCCACACCATGTGCTTACCTTTAAATGCAAAACAAGACATATTATAATTATGAAAACCCCCCAGAAATGAAACATTAGAGCGAATTATTACTCTTTTGATTTACAAGTTTTGCACTATATTCTGCATGGACGCATTACGAAACGCCTCATTTTTTGGGTATCATAATGTCAGTCCATCAACAAACCGGATGGTCTCAAAATTATCATTGACAAAATTAAAGTATAATATAGTGAGCAAATCACAACAAAATATGCTAAACCTAGTTTATGATTCAACCAAACATTGATTACATGTATACAATAATGTGTCAAGGGCCAATCCCACATTGAAGGGGGTTGAATATGGCGAGGAGGGTTAAAATGACACTAAGTGATTAGGGGCACCATTGCCACCCCCCCCCCCCCCAAAAAAAAAAAAAAAAAAAAAATTCTATAGATGTTTAGATTATATATATGTATAAAATATAAAGGGGAAAGAGATAAGAAATATATTTTGAATAAAAAAAAAATGAAGGACGTAATTTGGATTTTGCCGATAATCAAACATGTCTAAGCATCACTCTAATAGCAACCCGGAGGCCCTGAAATTAATCGATTCTCGGCGAAGCACAATATTTTACTTGCTTATTTTCATAATAAATTGGTGTTTTCCGTTTATATATTATGTTAGATCACTGATAAGAGGAGAGCAATTCGGAGGGGTAAAAAAAAGGGGGGGGGGGGCAACGCAAGAAACTCAATATGGTTTGTAATTGCCCACAAATTGCCCCCCTAGTTGCACTATACATTTAATTATATAGACTTGTCAACAAACTAATACAATTGCAAATCGTAGAGGAAAGGGAACAAAAATAGATCATTGATGAGATAATGCAGTCGTAATTATCGCTGGATGAATCGAGAGTCAAAATGCTCTCGAATTTTCGCGTTGTCAGGATTTTAAATTTAAAACAAGACGGGACAGCGTAATGTACACGAACAATGACGAGGGTACTGTTATTGTCGTTCCGTAAATAATAATATTATATAATGTACTCGACTTATACAGCGCCTAATTATCATCGCTAAGTGATTTACAATAATTATTATTACCCTGGTCAATCCGCACATGACTTGCACTTTCGAGTCCATTAGGAGCAGGCATTCTAGCAACGGTACACAAATACAACTGCATACACGTTCCACTCATTTACCTGGGGGTATTTCACAAAGATCCTAAGTTGAACTTAACTCTAAGTAGAACTTAAAAAGTATGGAAAAGCCGTTTGTTTCTTTGAAAACAAATTGTAAAAGTACTTTTAAAAGGCATAAAATGTTGTTTCAAATCATTAATATTTTTCTATTATCAAGGAGATTTCATGTTCTTCATGTAAAATTTATGAAAAGTCTCAAATACTTGCATTTTTGCTTTGGAATATATTTTATTCCAAGGCTACAAATGGCTTACTTTAATGGTTAAGTCCAACTTAGAGATAAGTTCAACTTAGGATCTTTGTGAAACACCCCCCTGGGTAGAGAGCAGCAAGAGTGGATTTAATTGTCAATTATTACAGCGAAAAAATACACGGGGGCGGCGGGCGAATTCGCCCCCGAAATGCCCAAATTCGCCCCGAGAAAAAAAAAATCGACCCCGAAAAAGAAAAAAAAATAATTACATTTTTTTTTTTTTTTTTTTGGGGGGGGGATTTTCGGGATTTTCTGTTTGGATTGTGATCAAATGCTTATAAAATGATCACTTACAGCATTATAGCTTATTAGTAGCCCCTGAAATTCGAAAAAGAGCCCGGAAATTTGTAGCCCCCGAAAGTTGGAAAAGTAGCCCCCGAAAATGGAGCCCCCGAAATAAAAATATTAATTTTTTCGCGATGGGCATACATTATGGTTCGAACTCGGGATCGCATGATGTTTCAGCGCGCGCTCTACCAAGCTTGCCACACCACGTCCACGTAAATTGTACATGGACATGCATTGGATAATTATTCCTGATTCTTTTTTTTCTTCTTTTTTTCAATTTTAGTATATGACCTTTCACATCGTTTGTGCAAGATCACCCCAAATAACACAAATTATAAAATCAGAGACATAATTGAAAATATTGTAACAAGCTAAACAATTTACTCTTGGTGTCTAAGAAGGCCAACATTATTATTAAACAATAATTATGTATATGATCATTACGATGGTACGTATATATAGTTCTCATGCTATAAAACAATTTCCGAAATCAATGTAAACAAAATACCGCTGTATATATGTTGTTATTATAAGTAGAAATGATATATATAAAGGTCCGATAATATAATATAAAGGTTCCATGGATGTAATTAAAATAAAAATATGAGATGCACTTACCGGTAGACACCGATCGCCAACTCATATTGGTGTTCGTCTATTCCACCGACAGAGCGAGAGAGATTTATTCCAGACAAGCCACCCACTGTAATTGAAGGAATGATTCATGGATACAATCTATGAGAATTTTGTTATATTTATGAGAAAATACAGACAACAAGACACATTAAAGTCTATTTTTAATTGCGTCAATACCGTATGACATGTGTTTATCTGATGAACGAGATCGCGGATTTATATATCAGCCTACCCTCGGACAGATCGCGAGCAACATTCATCCAGGCATTCAGTTATTTTCAAGGCCTTGCGTATTTTTCTTCATCGATTAGGCAAAGCGGGAAAGAGGCAGAAAGCACTGGCGTATTTGAGGGGGAAGGGGCCTGGGGTCTGCTGCCTCCCCCATTTTGTTTTAATACTCTTTTAAAAATATTTTTAAGTTGAGGCACCTGTAATATGTTTAGTTATATAAACTGTTTTCGTTTTCTCGTCGCATCTGTCTGACGTAGTTCATAATAGTTTAAATGGGTAGTTCAGTTTTGGTATAGAGGGCGCTGCACGAAATAATTTTTGTTGTGAGATAATGATAAACTGAGTGTAAAATTTGAAGAGCATACAATTTTAATGACAGAATAAACTTTATTTGATCAAAATTGGTTCAGAAACGGCTGAGATATCAATAAATCTATCCGATCGGAATAAATCTGGGCCCCAGATTTATTCGATGATTTTTTTTTATTTAAAAAAAAAATGCTTACACTTTTCAAACATTTTCAAAAGAGGTTTTTAAATAGTTGTTGATGATCTCTCTATTTAATCATTATTTCAACAAAACATCACATGCATAATTTTGTATGAAAAATAATTGAAACCAATCTTTTTTAGAGAGCGTCCTTTTGTATTTTAACGGCTCTTTTTGAATGATAACATGCCTTTTAACTAGTCGTTTGTAAATTTCTATACCTTTCGAGCATGGTGGAGTTATAACTATTAGTTTGTATGCAGGTTGTGGTTACTAAAGCTCAGCCTTACCAAAACTGCACTATATACCCCTATAAGCTTTGGTACTTACTGTTAAAAAATATAGTTAGCAACTAAAATATTTTGTTTTGAATTCTTAGGCACGTTATACAAAAAATAGTCTTAGCCAGGAACTAAGCTAGCGGGCTTTTATGAATATTGGCCCTATGTTCAAAGCATTCATATCTTCTTCGTCAATTGAACAGCAGAGATGATACATTGTTTTAATGGTCATGCTAAAATCAAAATGTATCGGAGACCCGGTGGGCAAGACTATCCACGTTGGGTCGTTATAATTATGAGCTAAATATTAAGCACGGGAGATTAAGGATGCCTTATCTCCTGCCAGATGAGAGAATGGAGGCAGCAGGGCGAGTGCGAAAGCATTTTAGTTATATAAACTGTTTTTGTCTTCTCGTCGCATAATTCTGTCTGACCTAGTTGATAGTAGGTTAATTGTGTCAATAGATTATATGTTGTTGTTTAACCATCAACAGATCACAGATTTATAAACAGACGAGATGTGCTATGGTGCAGACAGATCGCGAATTGTATGCATCCAGGCGTTTTTTTTTAAAAATCCATTTCTAAATGTATTTTCTTCATCGATAAGACAAAGCGATACATGAGACATCGGTTAAGGGCTAAAACCGAAAGGTTGCGAATAGGAGGCCAAACGTATGTACACGTGGGACCACCGTGAGCTAAACAGAAGCCATGAAGATTATATGTGTGCATTTATTTATCTTCCGCCAAAGGAGAGGAGTTGGGGGCATGCGAACACGAATGCCTTGTACCGATTTTCCCTTCTCTATATAGGATCTGATGTAAATCTTATAATACCTTTGTAGCCTAATTGTGTAATTTGTGTTTATCAGCCAAAATATAACGGGTTTACACAAACGATACACCTACTCCTATGGGATATGTGATATGACATATATAGACTGATCGCGAACTGCTTGCATCCATCCAGGCTGTTATTTTTAGAGCCTTTTATATGTAGCAGTTTTTAAATTTTGTATAAATGGCCTAATTTTGTAATTTCTTTAACTGTCAACACATCGCGGATTGATAAACAATGCGCTTATTCTTTTGGGATGTGTTATACTGTATATGATGTATCTAGACTGATAGCGATAGAATTTGGATACATGACTGCATGATTTGTTTATTTTTCTTAACGTTTCCCCCCTTTTTTCAGAGGGGGGGGGGGGGGGGGGGGAGCGTCCCCGTAGCTACCCCCCATTTTTTCTCTGGGGGGGGGGGGGGCGGGGGTAAAGAGGGAGAAATTGTTTCCCATGATAGGCCCACATGAGAAATGTTTTACTGTCAAACGTGTGGAAAGTTATCACCAAAGAGAACCAAGAAAAATTGCCACTGTATTAAAACGTGTTCCATAACTTTCGATTTTCTCTGGAGGGGATCACTTTCCGTGGCCACTTTAGGCAGGTTGGCTGAAAAAGACATGTGGCCTCTATGTCAGGTTTGACTGTATTCTATTCTTTTCCTCAGTGGTATAATAATTCCCAAATCGGGGGGGGGGGGGGGGGGAGGGGGGGGGGGGAGGGGGGAGGGGGGGTAACAAATATAGAAATACATAGAGTGTGCCCCCAATAATTAATGTGCCCCCATAATCAGCCGGACCACCCTATACAACTGGTGGGGGGCATATACGCTCACCCCCCCCCCCCCCCCCCCCCCCCATAACTACGCATGTACATGTATCTCTTCTTTTTAATTGTCGCGATTTCTGTTTGTCCACCCAAAGATCACGGATTTATACATCCTTCGGGATGTGTTATATATAAAAACTGATTTGGAACTGCACGTACCCAGGCAGCTTTTTTTCAAGGCCATATTTTTCTCCATCGATTAGAGAAACCAATATACTTGTAGGAGACAGTGGTATGACAAGACTGAAATCAAAGAAGAATTAAAAGGGGGAAAAGTTACTCACGTAATATTCTTTATTACTTTATTAATTGAATTACTTATTCGAATTATTCATTGGTTCAGTTATTTATTGTTTGTTATTTTATTTGTTCATTTATATATTGTTCCACATGAGCATTTGACCCCTCGACCTATACTCGGTTACATGACAAGGAGCACGTATATGGGCATGGTATGTGTGTGTAATGCCCGGCGCAGACAGAGCCGACTCGACCCGATCCGACTGGTTTTCAGCCTGATTAACTCAGTATGTGCTGCCTCAGAACTCCGATTTTTCCAGTCAAGTGCAAGTCGGAGGTCATTCGAGGCCGATTCAACATGTTGGATCGGCTCCGACTGAGCGAAAATGACTCTAGCCTGACTGAAAACCAGTCGGATCGGGTCGAGTCGGCTCTGTCTGCGCCGGGCTTAAGATGGTTGGAGGAGTTGCAAATATGTACAAGTTTATGTGTTATAAGTAGAGAGATGAAATAAAGAGGCGATAAAATCGGCATACTGAAACAAAGGAAGCAAGAAATTTAGATACGAACATATAAAATGTATTATATGTATATATAATTTGCATTAAATTGATATATGAGTAAAATCTCGGGAACATGTTTTGAATGAATACTTTGTGTGACATTTTCCAGACCGGTGCTTATCTCCCGATCGATACTTTATTTTTCACGCTAAAACAAGTCTCAATCTACCGTAGATATAACGGGGACAAAACTATCCATTGTAAATCATGCTCGACTCGAAATAGGATAGCATGCCTGTAGTCCATTAACCATCTAAATGCGAAAATAAATTGCAATCATTTGTTAGACCTAGGTATATGTTTTTTATATGTATTTAATCCCCGCTCACCTATACAATGCATAGAAAGGAGGTTCAGCTTGGTTAGATGTTTGAACACCTATACATGTATATATCCCACACCATATTCACTATGTGTGCAATATGGAACAAATCAATAGATCTGGTCACATCAACAAATCTATAGACTTGATAATATGATTTTTGAGACTTAAGTCGACTTTGGCTTTCGGAGGGTTAACGCCCTGACCCAGACCCAGGGGTAGTGGGGGATTACATAACGCACATTGTATGATGGCTTATTGCCCCTCAATGTTTTATTATTTTTCACTCAATAAATGTTTGACGTAAATCATTTACCTTTTCGAGAGTAACGTGATCATAATACATACCAATACATTTTACTATGTTATATTCAAAGATAATCTAACAAATCATCTCTTCAAACAACATTATCAGTCATAGCTCAACCACTCTCATTTCTTTACTTCGTATACTCTAATTTCCTTTTCTAAAGCGCTTAGAGGCTTGTTTGCATTAAGCGCTATATAAATTCGTCATATTATTATTATTATATATTTCTTGCACACAAAAAATCTACAATGTTACAATCTACCGTAGATAAGTATGATTATACAGGGGATAGAACATTTAACATAAGTTTGGCTTGAAATAAGTTCGCAAATATGCACTTATTTTGTAGTTTTTAAAACCCTGACCAATAGCTAAGCCGAAAGGGAGTGGTTAAATGATCAGGCGAATTGCATTTTTGGCACGATCGGATAAGTGCCTGAGTTAAAACCCCATAGACTTTGAACATTACCAACTAGGTTCCCGTAAGCAAGGGTTTAATGTTCCATCTTCGTGTGTTCTCTTCTTTTGCTTACTCTGAAGGTTATTGGAGAATTAGGTCTTTTTCAAAATGTATTTTACCCCCGTTAGGTGTTTCATCTTTTTATCACGTACATGATCAAAAATGTTTGTTCTGTTGTTTGCTCGCACATGACCACTTTGCAATCTACATTTAGATAACATGCCCATGTCATCGACCTAAACACATTAAATATGAACTGCTCTTGAAAATAAGTTAGTAAATGTTATCTAAATTCTAAAATACACGTAAAATGACTTAATACACACACAAAATGGATTGCGCACCCATGTCAGGCTTATCTTTGTGGAGTGGCATAGATAAGGGGGGGGGGGGGTTGGGGGGGGGGGGGGGCAAGGGGCCACGTGACCCCAATAGTTAAAGAACATCGATGAAACATAGAAATATAGAAATACAGAGTGTGCCCTCCATGCACCCCAATAATCCGCGTGCCCCAATCAGCATCAGTCCGACCGCGCATTATGTTATCAGAATAATTCTACACCCTCTTCCCTCAGCGAAATTCCCTCATCCTTTTCCATTAAAACGAATCAAACCACAAACCAACTGACAAGTATTATCACTGCCGGCAAACATTAAAACGGCGACTGCTTCAATATTTAAGGATCTGCTTGAAAAGGCAGAAATCTAGTGCATAGCCTTGATTGCATGAAGGCATGCACGTTTATAGCCACCATCTGGAGGCGATTTGTGCAGTATTAACAAGACAAGACAAGGCGAGTCGTATTCTTCATTCGATTAATTGTCACTTGCTATTCCTCTTTTCGTCGAAATGTATGTATATTTGATATACTCATTCGTATCGGAAATCAAGTGTGACGTCTGTTTATTAGACGTGTCTAGAATGTGTTGATGGAACTATACGTGCAGACATGCAGGTTTGTCAACGGTTCCGCATGCCACACCATCTAAAGCGTATGTAACCGCTAATGTTGAGTCTGCTGCTATGTCAGTGGTTACGTAACCCGCCTGGTTGGTGCACGCTCATAAGAGGTGATCAAACAAGCCGCTGTTTTGCTTCGAAATAGATACGCTCGTGCAATTCCTTTACTCATTGTTATCTACCTTGCTAAATAATTATTTCGTTCTAAACCATAACCGTGATAATTATCATTTTCTCCAATTTATACTACGTGTACTCCTAAATAAGATTTCCGGCTTTAAAGCTGGACCGTACGGGTAACGACCCTCCTAGCATCCATTACACAGGCACACCTGTATAGATTAATGTATTGGTATTGATTATATTGATTTTATTTTTATCGTTGATTTGTATTAGGTGCAAATTATTGACAGATTGGACACAACAGCGCTGCAAAGGAGTACTTACATGGGGTACCACCCATATCAATGATTTGAATCAACCTTTTACAAACTTATACAAACAAAAAATACATGTAACTAGTGGCTTTCCATAATATTTAAGTCCAACTTAGAATTGAGTTCAACTTAGGATCTTTGTGGAACACACCGCAGGGGTGTGCCATCCACACAATTTTTGTTAGTGACTTCCTACATGTTTTAGGTGCTTCTGTAAACAAAACAAAACACACACATGCATTTCCCCCTCCCCCCCCCCCCCCCCCCCCAGTGCCCTCCCCCTCCCCCTCCCCCTCCCCCACACACACTCACAAACTGGAGAAAATTACACGTACGCCGCAGTCACCAAAACGGCGTCGGTTTGGAAAGAAAGGGAGCTAAGCCTCCCTTTACACAACATAGAGGGGGGGGGGGGGGGGGTTATATAAATGCTATTCTAAAGGCATCAACATAAGCCATGGACTATAAATAATGAGTTGTATTTATAGTTGGTCTCCCATCAAGAGGGCTCCCCCTCTTGATGGGAGACCAACTATAAATACAACTCATTATTTATAGTCCATGGCTTAAAATTAATACGTCTTAATGTCTATTATGATACATTGTTCACTTGAACATGCAGAAACGTAAGTTCGAAACACTTTTGTCTTCATATATACGCTTATTTCGCGCTAGAAAATGATATTAATTCCAACGCAATGGTAGTATATTCACTGCTTTGCCTACAGTCTAAGCTTGGGGAAGGAGATAGTATGTAAAAATATTAATAATACTAATGATAATATACAAGATTTATATAGCGTTTAATACAATCGTTCTAAATAAAAGAGAGGGAAGTATAAACCAAATAACATAAATTTAATACAGACGTGCACAACAAACACATTACGATTGAGTATACAGATGTGTTTTAACAGTGATTTAAAGGAGTACAAGGTAGGGGCACCTCTTGTGTTTAAGGGTAATTTTTTTCCAGAGTTCGGGTGCTATTGATGAAAAGGCACGATTGCCATATCTTGTCATGGTGCTGGTACCATGTCTTGTTTTCTTAGAAGGTTTAGAACATCTTTGTGGGTTTGAACGGTAAAAGAAACTGATAAAGCCCTCACCCCCCCTCCTTCCTTCCTAGTAATTTAGCTCGCCGCCGAATCGATAACGTCCGTTAAAACAGAAAAGGCGTATGGCATATGGCATGTAAATTGGATTAAGCCTCATTATATAGGATGCATTAAATTCATCCACATCATTGAACATTCTCATATCCGTGTCTCTAAAGCCCGGCGCAGACAGAGCCGACTCGACCGGATCCGACTGGTTTTCAGTCAGGCTATAGAGTCAGTTTCGCTCAGTCGGAGCCGATCCAACATGTTGAATCGGCCTTGAATAACCTCCGACTGGCACTTGACTGGAAAAACCGGAGTCCTGAGGCAGCACATACTGAGTTAATCAGGCTGAAAACCAGTCGGATCGGGTCGAGTCGGCTCTGTCTGCGCCGGGCATTACATGTATATACATCGTGTACAGTATTACTCTTTGTATCACTATACGATATTAAAGACAAAGGAATGCGACATGATTGTATACTTGGATTCAGAATACCAATCGCAACTGTGTAAGGACGATTATAATTTATGTCTAAAAATATATATAAATATATATAAACAGAACCCAGAATCTTGAAATATCTGACACAATCCAGAAGAAAGAAAATACCCCAAGTATGTAAAAAAAAAAGTTCACAGGTTACCTTGCGATGTATGATTAGTGATGATTATCTCCAATCATTCAATTGATATTCAATTGATATCTCCGAAATCCAAAACGCGAAACCACTAATATCTTACAGGGATCTAGTAACTCTGTTGACAAGTGCAAACAGTGATGAATGGTTAATGAAATGTTGTGATCTGATACGGTATGACCAATTAGTAATGTGTAAATATTTCACGTTAAATATATGTTATATGGCCTAGGAATGAGCACAAATGCAAAGTGATATTCGCCAACACAATTTTAACTATTCAGTAGATAATTTTAAATCTGAACACCTTAATCATACATATCTTTATAACGGAAGTTACATTTTTGGAAAAACACAAGTTGTTCCATGCTTCTATTGGTAATATTGATACAATGAGGTATATGTGAGAACGGCTAGAGTTCCAAGTAAGTTTTGAGGATTTTGACAATGTTACTAGATCCCTTTCATGAAATATTTATAGAAGTTTTTTCTGTATTGACATCAGGGCGTGTATTCTGAAAACGATTTTAAGTTAAAATGTATTGTATCTACGTCATACCTACGTCACTAAAGCGATTTGCTAAAATAAAGTGACGTAAATATGACGTAGATACAATAAATGTTAACATAAAATCGTTTTCAGAATACGTTCTCGGAGATATTTTGTCAGTAAAATAAGAAAACTCGAAACCACCAGTGTCTTTAATATTATGATACACAGAGGATGCAGAACCAATCATTCTGTGTCGGGAGTGCTGGATTCCCAAAGCAGTAGATAACAACCACAAGTCCTTAATCATAAACATAAAACATGAGAGTAGACGCGCTGCTTCTGTATTAAAGTAGCTTAATTGACACCATTATGTCAAATCACCGCCCCAAAGATTCCATGAGATTCCATGAAAACAAACGAGCGAAATCTAAACCACCAAATCCTCAGATGTGCCTATGAAACATGATACCACAGCCGCTGTTTTAAAGTTGCTTAAAGTGATCCATTCACTTTATATTTTTCCTCAAAAGCAATAATTGATACTCAATCGTATACCAATTTTATAGTACGTTTCTTGTGAGATTTTCTTGAAAAAGGAATCATGTTTACCTAGTGAAAACAGAACAAATCAATGTCTGATTTTATCCCGATCGTTCGCGTAAAGAATCCGAATTTGGATTGTATTGACTACGATCAACGCCTGACATACTCGCCTGTAAATTCTTGCAGTTCACTGGTAGGATGATACAACATCCCCCAAAATGAACAAATCATAAAACAAATATGGGTTTGAACTTACCTAATTTCAAATTTGTGGACTGCTAGTTAATGGTTTCCATCTCCAAAATACATGATTCGATTAATAAATACGCAAATTTCGCAAAATAATCCTGAATTTGGATGGACCGGAAAAGACTATCGCGCGAGCGTGATCAGCGACCATGACAGCTATTAAAGTAGTATAGGCCATGTGTGCGCGGTCCAACGGCAGTGCTAGTGTTGGATTCTATGCGTACACGCGGAAGTGACCTCTAGCGAGCGCGCAATGCCGACTAGCTTTTGGGGTCATCATTGCAGCGATCAAGTGGAATATGGCAGTATTGCACGGACTACCTTAAAACATCATCAATTTGAGGTAAGTTATCCTTATTTTTAGCAAATCATATTTAACATGCCTAATGTTTATAAACCAAAGAGTCTTCCAATATAAAAAAATAAAAAAATTGATAATTTAAAGGCGATTTTTCACCTCGTCGCACATCTACGGAAAGATTTCGAGCGACGAGTCGTTACAGCGCCGTGCCAGTTAAAACGTCTATAGACGCTTTCAAATTCAATCTTAAATATTTCCTTTATTAGGGAGACATTTGATAAATCAAAACTCATTCCATTCTTCTGGTACCATAAGCCGAATAACAAGGTACAAGAGAAGTAAGAAAGCTTCAGATAATTTTGGTTGAAATTTAATGAAATTTAATGAAAGTTAACGGGTCACTTTAATTGACGCCATTTTGTCATAATTATTACCACCCCGAATATTCCATGGCATTAATAATGAGACGTACTTGGGAGCACGTGATGCTCAAATCAAATTGCTAAACCCCCAAAATAATGAATAATAAAAAAATAAGTATATTGATCTCGAAATAATATCAGACAGAGTATATATAGAAAACAACCTGACCTTTTATTGTTTTGTCGTCACGTATGTTAGGTGAGATTATAGAGAGATGAGGCTCACCTGGTTAAATTCAAGAACTCCACACCACCATCAATATCTTGATCCTGAAATGACCGAGGTTTCTTGTTTTTGAATTGTCACTCCGAAAATTCTGCGCACCTGGTAAAATCGCCAGACCTGGTAAAATTAAAAATTTAAAATCTCTAAACCACCAATATCTTGATCCTGAAATATACGATCACAATATAATGTTTCTAATTCTTGAATAGATGCTCCAAAAACCAAATTATGCGCACCTGGTAAAGTTCAAGAACTCCAAACCACCAATATCTTGATCCTGTAATATCATTAGCTAATGTTTCTATTTCTCGATTAGTCGCTCTGTAAACAAAGGTAATGTGACCCCCAGTCAAAGTCCAGAACTATAAACCACCTACACGAGTAGAACCAATGTTTTGTGTTCTTGGATCGTCGCTCAAAATATTATGCGCACCTAATAAAATTCAAGAACTCCAAACGGGCTCCAAACCACCACATTTAAAGAACAGAACAATATAATGTTTGATAATGCTCTTGCATCGTAGCTTCGACAATTCTGCGGACATGGAGAAAATTCAAGAACTCGACACCACCAATACCTCGAGCCTGAAATACAAGAACAGAACCAATTAATGTTGCTTGAAGTAGGTGTATTAATTGACATCTGCTCCTGTTGTCGCCCCGAAGGAAATCTGTGAGAGCCCGTATACATACGTGATCGTCGTGATGATCGTGATCAAGGCGTCTCAAGTGTCGGTGAAGATATGCATGTCCCTCCTGTCGCTGCAGACACGCACCTTATAATTATTGACATACACTAACGCATTCGCACATAAACATACACACACGCACGCATACACATATACAACGCAGACACATCCTTACAAACACACACACACACACTTACAAACGTACATACACATATATTCATACACACACACGCACACAAATCCACACACACACACACACACACACACACACACACACACACACACACACACACACATAATAATAATAATAATACGAACATTTGTATAGCGCAGCTACTATAAATATATACTCTACTGCGCTTATAAGAAGCTCCTTTTTAAGTGAACAAAAACAAACGTACAAGAAACAGAAAGTACAACAATCAATCTTATGGAAAGGCCTGCTTAAACAAATGAGTTTTTAACGTAGACTTAAATGTATCAATAGATTCAATTTTTCTCAAATAATATGGTAAGCTGTTCCATAGTTTCGGGGCAACACAAACAAATGCACGATCTCCCAATGTTATCTTTGTTTTGGCAGAAAATTTGGGTAACTCCAAGAGTAGTGTATCACGTGAGCTTCTCAAATTATAACGAGAATGAGATTGCAACGAAAGTAATTCAATTATATAACTTGGGGCTTGACCATGCATTGCTTTATACACAATCAACAACATTTTAAAAATAATACGTTGTTTAACAGGCAACCAATGTAATGTTTTCAACAAAGGAGTGATATGACAATACTTTGACGAGTTACAAACAAGTCTGGTACATGCATTTTGTACCCGCTGCAGTTTCATTAATTGTGTATCGGGCAAACCAAACAACAAACTATTACAATAATCAATTTTATCAATCTCACGAAGGTTTTACATTTTGGTTCGAGGAAAGCGGGGAAGTATTAAATCAACGTGCACGACTGAACAGTGTTGTGTGGAGCACATTGGTCAAGTGGATTGGATTTTAATCTACGGGACATTAGGCAGGTACAGCCCAACCTCATTGGCGTATAGGCTCTTAGCTGGGTATTAAGGGGACAGCCCCCTTCTGTATGCAGGAAGGGAAATACGAAATACATCCACCGGCTCAGTTTGCCCATCACGCCCCTCAATATAAATCGCCCTCCCCGGTTCACTCCTGAGCAGTAAGGTGCCCATAAATCCCAATTTAAACGGAGACAATTACTCATGGTTACAACAACCACAAATAACATCGATCATTCCATGTTCATTTTCCCTCGTGTACCAAGACGGAAAATTAAACGCCAACTTCCCGGAAGAGAACACAATGGATTAAGCTCCAAACCTTTTGGGAATTTCAATCTTAATTAAAAAATAATAAAAATGAAGACAAAAAAACAACACTATGAAGCAGCCACATTATGCATGCATCGAATTGAGCCCTTCATTTCTCCTCTTGTATAGCTACGCCCACTGGATACAACGTATATCAATGACGAAACAACCGCACTGTGCATCCGTGCCCTCATCACATATGCTCTCCTCTTATGCTTAGAAAGTAGAAACACTTCCGGTTAGACATTGTGTCCACACATTGCGCAAAGTTGTGGTGTAATTCTTTGGGACCGCGGCGACTTTCAGTGGGAGGGTCGTGGGTTCGATAACCCATAGACATAACCAGACCAGTAATGTTGTCCTTCAACGAGACAACATTGCCCATATTCACATATAGCCGTACTTGCCTAGATCCATTCTTAGTATTCTTTAGATTTTTAGTGAGCCACGATCGCGATCACGATTTATTGTATTTTTTCGTTGATCATTTTTTTGAAAATGTGGAAAGAAATTAATATAAGCGAGACACAATCGTCTCAATCATAACTATAGTAAGCGCTATATGGATAAGCATGCATTACCTGCAACTATAGGTTTTCCCGCTCAATTTTGCGATTGTGCCATTCAAATTGATAATAGGAGCAAACGAATTCGCGCGATTTGCGATCGCCGTGTCAAAGCAGCATTCAAATTCGTAAATAGTCGTTCAAAATCACGTAGGAACAAGTGAATTTGCACAAAGAGCATACCTTTTCATCAATGGTCCTTCAAAATGGCACGAAATGTACGCTGGCGCTACTGCACATTCGCGAATTCGATTGCCCATAAATAAACTTCTGTGTCTATTGACGAAAGCTAATGCGTTTGCATGAATTCGTTTGCACTTATTCGGAATTTGGAAGACCGATACCAACGATTACGCGGTAATGCGTGAATTTGAATGACCCTTAATGATTTCGATTTAAAAAAAGTGTAAAATTGAGCGGGAAAACCTATATTAAACGAATTTATTGTTGCATACTTAACCCCATCATCTTACATGGGCTTCGAATGGAACTAAGCTAGTGCGGTTTTATGAATATGGATCCAGGGCCGGTATTCAATTCCATACTTAAGCCAAAATGTAGCTTAAGTAAACTACTTAGCCAAAATTGGGATTTGATTAATTCATCAACTGAACATCTAACCAACAATTTGATTGCATAATGTCGTCAAATACTACATTTAGCTTTTGTTTTACTGAAGTAAAAGTAACAACATATTATAATACATGTACTAGTTTTCAGCCTTAAAAAAAGCCAAGTTCATTTCTTATTTAATCTAAGTATTGAATTGATTACCAGCCCTGGTCTCTGCTCTCTACCCATGTGTATAAATGGGCACTTAGTATGAACGCAGAGTGCTTGTAAAGCATTGTATGCACACATAGTAACAGGGAGCTGTTATATAGCCTGGTTAAAATGATTCTGTAATGAGTGGACAATGTGCAATTCACTGAGTCGATCCAATATCCAAAGTTCGGATTCTGATTCATTTTATTTTCAAGTACACCGTTGTTCTATAATGCGCTTAGAGGTAATGATTCACCATCATTTCTTGTGGAACAATCTTCCCCTCAACATTCGCACTTCTCACAATGTAGATACTTTTAAATCGAGATTAAAAACTCATTTGTTTAAGTTAGCCTTTCGTGATAGTTAATTTTTTAAATATAATTATATGTATGTTTATACTCTAAAGATTTAGTTTTGTTAATTTTTGTTGATTCTATGTAAATATGTTTAAGCGCTTAGAGGCTCTTTGCAATAGGCGCTATATAAATGTCTATTATTAATATTATTATAAGTAAGTCGAAAAAACACAAATTTTTAAATGAAGTTTGCGTGACAAGTTCAATCCCTATATTCATCTACAACTATTAGAATGGAATCTAAGATTGGTGAGTGGTCAGTGGATGGTTATCGATCACCGATGAACTGAGGGAGAACCGCACAGTCACATTCATCTGGAGAACGAACATACGTGTGTGTGTGTGTTGTTTGGGAGTGTAGGTATAATTTTCCCGCGTGGAAAGGTTATAGAATGATGTGTAATCCCGTTAGAGATAGAAATCGTGGTCACACATATGCAACCATTCGGAAGATGAACATAATTATAACATGTATGGAAATGGGATAAGGATACAAAATTTAAAAAATGCTATAAGACAGCTGTTTTTAGGTTGAGAACTCATCGCAATGGTTAAGCATTTTTGTTGTTGTTTTCATTGAATATACAATGTGAGTAAAACAAATTACTTATCTTCTTCGGTTAATAGTTCAAAGATTGAAGAGATTAAAATACAAATATTTGTATCATTTTAAAGGGATCTAGTAACTTTCTTGACATGTGCAAAAAGTGATGAAGGGTTGATGCAACGTATATTGTTGTTATCTCATATGTCCACAGGGTATTGTGTGAAAAGTTCAAGTCAAATGGACATTGCATGGCCAAGTATGAGCGAAAATGCAAAGTGATATTCACTGACTCACTGCACTCACTTTGTACACGGTAAGAAAAACTCCGGGGGAGTTTTTCTTATCTGAATACTTCAATCGTACATATCTTTGTAACGAAAGAGAAATTTGAAAAACCGAAACCGGTCCCATGATTTTATTGTTAATACGAATACAACAAGGTATGCTGGAACCGCTAGAATTAAAATTTTATTTTGAGGATTTGGACAATGGACGTAGAGTATCACCACAAACAACCAAATAAATAGCTATACAGGGTGGCCCCCCCCAACAAAACCGGAACGGGGCACTTCCCAAAATATAGTAATGAAATGATTATGTCCATCGGATAGGGTGTCTTTTCCAATGAAAAACAATACCAAGAACAGTTATTTTGGTTGTGTAGTTTTTGTTTTATGGCGCTGTGAGTGATACCATGTCAGGTTCCCATTTTTGTCAATTTTTACCAAGTTGTGTCTGATAAATCTCACCTACTGTCCGTAAGTCCGAATTATCAGGCACTGACTTGGTAAAAATTGACACAAATGGGAACCTGACATGGTGTCACTCCCAGCGCCCTAAAACAAAAACTACACGACCAACATGTCTGTTCTTGGTATCGTTTTTCATTGGAAAAGACACTCTATCCGATGAACATAATCATTTTATTACTATATTTTGGGAAGTGGGGTACTTCCCAAAATCCCGGTGTTTCGGGGCCATCCTGTATATAAACACGCTTTATGTTTTACTTGACGCATAGTAAGCATGGAGCCATTTAATTGGGTAAAAACCTATCTACACTCAGTAATACTCTAACGCTACGAGGGGGGTCGCGCGTGCGTTACCAATGGGCCATTTCTAAAACCACATCTCCTTTTCTCCCGGCGCTCCTCGATCGCCGCGACTCGGACCCGTCGACGGGCCCTGTCTCGGAGCTCCTTACTGTCGCATTCCCGACTCCCGGCGCGGTCGGGATCGACCTCCAGATGGCCCCGAAGTTCCTCTAATTTATTCATTATTCATGACGCGCGAGTCCCCATCGATTTGATAGAGTCGCCTGGATAAGTACTAGCCATCATTCCCGCGCGACCGAGCCTCGCTTTTCGTTGAGCGCCACCCTTTCGCCGGATTTGTAGATATCGGGCTTATGAATAATCATGAGGTAGGGTCTAGGACGCTCTCGCCAAGGCTGTATTGACACAGTTAATTGGTCTTGTGGTCAGTTTATACACTGAATCGAGCTCATGAAATCGCATGGATAAGACCAACCTATGCCTTGGCGTGTCGTTAACGGCGAGCGCATTCCTTTCGAGCGATTAGTATCTGTGGCTCATTTAGAACGAAGGGTCTCGGACGCTCTCGCCAAGGCTGTATTGACACAGTTAATTGGTCTTGTGGTCACGTTATACACTGAATCGAGCTCATAAAATTGCATGGATATAGGCTACCTATGCCGTGGCGTGCAAGAAAGCTACATTAACACCGAGCGCATTCCAGTCGACTGATTGGAACGTATGTGGCCTTCAGGGCCGGGGTCCTTGGTAGAGAGAGATTATTTACATAGCGATTAGTCCTGGCGGGTTTCGACACTGAATTTATAACATGTGGATAGTGAGTACCTATTTAAGCACGCAGCAGCTCGCTACACTATTTACTTGATAAATGAGATAGCATGGCAAATCCGAGGATATTTGTTTGGTAGATGGTGAAGAGAGTTTTTGCAAATGGTAGGGAAAATAAAAAGTGTTTTCAAATGGTATATAGGGGAAAAGACATTTTGTACACGAAGCTGTGTCTATTAATTTTTAGTAGCTTTCAGCGATTTTCATACGAATTCGGTGTATTGGTAAGACCCGTATAGGAACAGCAAACTCAAGCATATCTTGCAAGAGTATTCAATAATAATCAATGCATTTAGATACTCTCGGCTTCGGAGAAATGGGGACGGGTTTCATTAGCACTGTGTGAGCCTAATAGTACAAGCGACTTGCTGGAATACTCCCTTAGAAGGTGGAAAATGTGCATTCCTTTTGATTTATAAACAAAACAAAATAAGGCTGACAGGATAAAGAAATGTTTATAGTTTTCTCCGGGAGCCGGTGTTACTCAAGAAATGACGCAATTTATAATATCTTTACAATATTCACTAACTTAAAAAAGAGGGGAAAAATGGGGTTTTGTGTATCAAATTATTCATGTTTCATATTTAATTGAATTCAAACAAATCTGTTCTGATAACCGTCATTCTGCGATAAGATTTTCGAGGCCGAGACCAAGACAATTGGTTAATTTATGTACAACGGGGATGTTGGTGATAAGCAGGGGCGCCGGGGGATGTGGGGGAGTGGGGGTGGTGGGGGGGATGTTACTGTTTTCCACCGTGGGTGGGGGGGGGGGGGGGGGGCATCGCCCAAAATAGGGGAGGGGTATAATTCTTGCCCAAAATACGGGTGTGTGTGTGGGGGGGGGGGGGGGAGATAACTTAACGCAGTTTTTAATTTGAAAGCAAGGAGTCATGAGGGGGAGGGCTACTTTACAAAATGCATCGTTGACCGGGAACACTTGATGTGGGGGGGGGGGGGGGGGGGGGGGGGGCGAGAAGCAAGGAGGCGGGGGCGGGGTAACTGTTTTCCGAGGCTTTCTATTAAGCGGGAAATGGGGTATCCATCACCAATAATAGAGGGTGCTTAATTATCGGCCAAAATTGGATGGAGGGGTTCACCGTTTCGCGGGTGTATTGTGTAAGTGGGGAATGGGGGAGGGGGGGGGGGGGGGGTTCCATAGCATGCAATTGCATCAAAATGGTTTAAACTACAGTTTGATAGAATAAACACCAACAAATTAGCTATAAGTACGTGTATACATCTAGGGATAGGTTCAGTATTAGTATCATTGTTATAATTTGGTTATATAACTGATTATAATATGTTTGGTTTTATTTTGTTGTAAGGAACTGTTGATACAATACAACGCATGGTTTTGATTATTCTTATTTTGATTTATTAAGCAGCAAAAAACTAAACAAAACAGGTTCACAGGATAAAGAAATGATACAAATTTTCCCCGGGAGCTTGCTCCTCAAGAAATTACGCAATTTACATCTGTATGTAAATTGTCAAATTATACAAGTATCCAAACGGATATGTGTTATGATAAAAATGTTTTGCGATACGATTTTCGGGGCAGAGACCAATACAATTGGTCAATTTGTGTACATCGGGAGGTGGTAATGATGGACGGGGTGGGGAGGGGGTGGGGGATGTAGCCGTTTTCCACAGGTGTGTGTGGGGGGAGGGGGTCCATCGCCCAAAATAGGGGAGAGGTTTAATTCCCCCTCCCCCCTCCCCCCTCCCCCCCCCCCCCCCAACAAAATTAATAAATAAAAAAAAGGGGGGAGATAACGTTCGCAGGTTTTTATTATGTAACAGCTCAAAATATACCAGTTTTAAAAAATACACAATGATCCCTTCATTGTACCAATACTTCATTTGGAGATCGTCGTGCAGTTTGTGATACAAGCTCAATATTTGACGCAGAGACCAATAATGCGTCACGATCCGTTCATTTTGCGATACAAGAAACGAAATAACCATAAATATAGCTTTAAAGGACAAGTAACACCTCGAAAAAGCAAAATGGCTGCCGCAGCAAAGAGCGCCCGTTTAACGGGCGCCAACAGCTAGTCAATACCTAATAATACTCTAACGCGACGAGGGGGGTCGCGCGTGCATTACCAATGGCAATTTCTAAAAATGCATCTCCTCTTTTCCCGGCGCTCCTCGATCGCCGCGACCCGGACCCGTCGACGGGCCC
>JBAMJV010011240.1:0-31152 GCA_037951105.1 Echinarachnius parma
CGATTGGCCCGTATTGAGGGTGACTTTAAATGATCAGACTCCCTTGCTCTCATGGCACATGTTAGAAATGTTTGCTTGAAATTGTGTCTGTATGACTATTGAGAACACGGGCGTAGCGAGTTACGTAATACATATTCAACTGGGGGGATGGATGAATAGATCACCCCCCCCCCCCCCCCCAGTTGAATGGGTATCAATGACATGTCTACGCCCGTGAATTTGAGAACATGATCGGAAGTAGAATTGTCGGTCGGGAAATTTCCCATTTATAATATCGGGTATTTTTTTATCACTTGACACCAAAGAGGAAATAAACGACTAATGGTCTATCTAGCCCCACTATAGCGTATCTCTTTCCGGATGTCAAAAGGATAGGAAAAGGAAGATATATCCGCTATAGTGGGACAAGACCATTATTAACAGAGATTGGATTTATGCCCTTACCAGTAGAAGTAAGCCAACATGACAGCATTTCGCTCCCCTTTAAGGCCCGGTCAGATATCAACGGATAGCGGAAACGTATGCCCAACGAATAGACAATTTGCGAAATTAAATTATCCGGTGATGAAAGTCGTCTCCATTGCTTCATGTACAAAACATAGCACAACATACATCACCGGACAAGGAACGGACAAGAAACGTATAAAAGGGATGAAAAATGAAGCTCTCTGTTTGACATACGTTTGCGCAATCCGTTGATACGTGACCGGGCTATTAACAATATCAAATGAAAGCGTCATTCTGGCTTCGTGTTTTCATCCCTAGATTATAATTATATCCTCAACATGGTGCCTACTGGGCAGTCGATGCTCTCATTTGAAGTAACATTAAAGCCAAATAATAGTACTGAATAGAAATATACCGACACTTCCGAAAGCATTCTATATTGGCAAAACTAATTGATCAATATTTTTGACATAGTATAAAAAGGGGCTTGAGTGGTAAAATCCGAACCTTAGCATCTTTAAATGCAGAAATAATGATTGAAACTTCGATTCACGCCGTCAGCATGCTGCTGTTATTAAGCCTAAATTCACCTCTCGTTCGCCCCCTCTCCGCCAGTCTGTGGGCATTGGTAGACAAGCCCGCATGACGTGCATACGTGCGCTTGCATAACATTTGCACGCAGCGTATAATGCGATGAATTGAATCTCGGTAATACTTTTTATTCCGATCTTTTTATTGCTCAAATAGTCAATTTCAAAGCAGTTTTTGTCCCAATCTTTACATTAACAGATAAGTTATGATAATTATTTTATATGGTATGTGATGAAAGCATATTTTCCATATTTTGTGTGTGGGGCGTTTCCAATACTGTTATTTGGCTTTAATCAATCTGCAATCATTGCTTCATTAGAAGCGATTGTTGAAGACTCAGTAAAGTTGTTGTTAATCTAACGAAAGGTAACATCATTTTTGTTTAAATACAGGTCATTAGAGCGAATTCTAAATATTATCCATCATTAGTCCAATCAGTGAAACGTGATTACCAATTATGATTTTTTTCTCGAATGAATTGAAGAGCATACGTAATGACATTTTGGAAAAAACATCTTGATATCACCCCAGTGACCCTGTAGCTGTTCTGCTTATTATATCGTGTGTTTTGTTATGATAGTAAGTAGCTTTATCGTAAAACAAGAAAGGTGTTGATTTGCTCTAATTAAACAAAAGGTAACATCTCTTTTTTTAAGATAGTTCATTAGAGCAAATTCAGAATATGGATAATTAGTCCAATCAGCGAAACTTAATTATCTATGTTTTTATTTTTCGAATGAATAGAACAGCATACGTAATGACGTTTGGAAATAAACAACATGATCTCACCCCAGCGCCCTTGTAGCTGCGCCACCTATTATATGGTATGTATGTTAATGATGTTACGTAGGGTTATTGTACAACAACACAGGTGTTGAATTTGCTCTAATTAAACAAAAGGTAACATCTCTTTTTTAAAGATAGTTCATTAGAGCAAATTCAGAATATGGATTATTAGTCCAATCAGCGGAGCGTAATATCATTGATTTTCCCCGAATTAATAGAAGAGCATACGTAATGCACGATGTATATGTTTTTGCTTTTGTATTTTTTATTATTATTATTTTTTTTTTTGGGGGGGGGGGGGGGGGCGGGGGGGGGGGGGGGGCGAGGAGGCATCCTCTATTTATTTATGTTTTGTTTTCAAGATTGTCTCCCTGTTTTTTTATTTGGGGGGGGGGGGGGGGGGGGGATTTATGAGGGCATATGGCCCATCCCACCTCCAGCGCCCCTGCACTAGCTAGGGCCATTATGATGTTTTTTGTATGACAGTACGTAGTTTTCTTGTATAGCAACAGAGGTGATGAATCTATAATGCTGTCTCCATATGTGATAGATTATAACCGCATTTTATATACCTAACAAATAAATAAGCACAACCGGGATCTTGAAGTAAACCAGACACAAACAGTAACTTACCCCTTAAACAACTCCTCATAATTTCATAAACAATACTTTGTTTCAAGATTTCGTCTTGCTAAAACATTTATATGGTAGTTAGCTTAACTATGTTTGAAAATATGCGTAACCCTTAATTCCTTAATTCATGGTTGAGTAATCACATATTAAAGACAAATTAGTCATATTTCAAAATTCGCAAACCTTATATCATTGCTGCAGTTTATTGCGAATTGAGAATTTAAATTGCGCTGTTTTACAATCATGATAAATGCATTTTACCACATGTGCCATTAAACAATCCAATATGGAGACCGTGGTATATGGAATAGCATGTGCTAAACACACTGATTTATTGCAGAAGCTCCAAAACAGAGCTTTCAAAACTATGTTAGGGATTAGCCCTTATAAACATATGTTAATTATAGATTTGCATGATCGTGTTGGTTTAAAATAATTAGCTGCAAGGCGAAGTTCTCATTTAAATTCGATGGTTTATAAGGTAATACATGATTTAACTTTACCTTATTTAATAAGATCCTTTCATTTTGTAATTATAATTACTTACTAAGATCAAACGGAAAAATAGTTTTGCCAAAGCACAAAACAGAATTTCTTAAACACACATTTCTTTATAGAGGCGCACATGAATATAATATTCCTCCTTTGAAATAAAATCCTCGCCAAGTATTTTAGTATCTAATACGAAATTGTATTCTTTTATACCCAGTTTTATTTAATCCTCTTTGAAAAAATGTTGATTTAGTAGTACAGATTGCAGTCTGCACTCGTAGTTGCAGGTTGTAATCATAACAATATGTGAAATTCACTTTTAGTTATAATGTTAATTATTGTTCATTACTGTTAATTGTTAAATAGTGTTAATTATTGTTAATTGTTTGTTGAAATTTATTGTTAATTATTGCTTATTTATTGTTAATTATTGTTAATTATTGTTAGTTATATTGTTGTCAAGGGACCCCATGGAAGATCAGCCATGTCTACATAGACGGCGCTTAATAGGCCATCCCTCCGATTCCATTGTATTATAATTCAGTGAATTACGTATTATTGTTTCCTATACTCTGTAATGTTTTTAAATGTGATTTCGAAAAAGTAAATAAAAATAAAAACCAAATAAAATTAAATAAAAGAAAGAATATTAAACAGCATGGTTTCACAAACCATAATCAATGCATTCAACATCATGTGCTGTTTCAAAACCATGTACAGGACATGCGTAAGTTATTGTGACTTTGAAATTAGTGTTATCTGTGCTCCTCATTCAGCCATGAAGTAATGGTTACCGCTTATTTTTAACCATTGAAACAAATGTTAATTAATACTTAATACATAAGTTAATTAAACAAAGAAATACATCAGAAATAATCAAAACAATAGAAAACATAAGGAATACCATGGCTCCTCCATTTCTTTTTGTATCATTATTCCAAATGGTCTAAAAAATGTAAAGAAAACCAATATGTGATAATAAAACAAATTATGATTTTGGGGCAAACAAGTGAATTTCATAAAAATGAAATTACCATAGTATTTTATACACTTCACTTCGATCAGGCATTTCACGGACGAGATATGTACGGGAGGGGGGTGGGGCCATAATGCCCCCCCCCCCCCCCTGCCCGTCGAAAGACCTCAAATAGCCCGGCCTTTTTTAGGGTTAAGATGAAAACATAACCAATTAGTTCAATATATGTGATTGTGTTTTGGACATCTAGATGTGTTATATGTAGTTATAAGATAATGAAACTAACGTATATAAACATATTGTTCAATTTTGTATTATAGTTCAATTTAAAATGCACATTACAAAGGGATCTAGTAACATAGTCCAACTCCTCAAAACTTACTTTGAACTCTAGCGGTTCTCTCATACCTTGTTGTATTCGTAAAGAAGCATGGGACAGGTTTCGGTTGTTCGAATTTCCCTTTCTTTAGAAAGATATTTACGATTGAAGTGTTCAGATTGTTTTACTATCCATAGATAATCCATGGATAATCATAACCGTGTACACAGTCAGTGCAATTAATAGTGACATATTACTCGGACATATAACATCCATTTAACGCGAAATCTTCAGACATTACTCAGTGAACATAACAGATTACAACAATACATATTTTATCAACCATTCATCACTTGTTTTCACATGTCAACAAAGTTACTAGATCCCTTTAAGTCTCAAATATCACCTTGGGAAAAATATTATAAAGTTGACGGATCGCTTTAATTTAGTTTCCCAGTAAATGCCCTACTATTTCCGTTTCAACCCGTACTCGCACTCTTGTATCTTGTTATAAGAGGATCTACGTTTAAATCCGTTTCCCCTCGAGAAGCATTTTAACGTTTTAATGCATTGTAATTTGCGTTAAAGCGGCCCTGCAAATCAAATCAATAAATTATATAGCATATCATTGAATTAATTCAAAGATAAGTTTTGGTCCATATTTAAGCAAGAGTTAATAAGAAGACAACAAAATAACTGCAATGATAAAAAAAATTCAACTTTTCATCAGTTGGAAGCGGAAGTATACATTCATTTATACAGAGCTATGTCTCCAATAATAATACAATTAATAATATACTCGACATAATTATATAACGCCTAATATGATGTATTATCATCTCTTAGCGCTTTACATAATGATATAATCACCCCGGTCATCGGACACACTCACAATCAAACCGCACATAGCGTGCACTTTCTACTCCCTTGAGAGCCACACGGCGCACTCAACGGTATACGTTGAGCACAATTGCATAATACGTTCCACTCTTTCATGTACGCCCTTTTTGTAATGCAGCCAGCATTGATACATTTTTGTTGTTGTAGGGCTCGTAAGTAATTATGTCTGTATAGATGAATGAAGTTGAATGGGAGGAGGGGGGGGGGGGGGACTCGGGGACAGGACCCCCTCCCCCCCCCCCCCCCCACCCCCTTCGTACGCCACTGATTATAGTTTTCTGATGCGATTGGGCCTCTGAGTACAATTTGCAGTCAAAACCGAGGCGTTACTATGGCAACGTAACAACTCGTAGGCGTAGACGCTCGTATTATATAGTCAATTGTCATTCGCGCCAAGACAGGTAGAGGAGTGTCTATCGAATCCAGAAACCGCAGGTTCGAGAGCCGGTTCTTCCAGTTGTGTTTTTGTGCAATCGCCGAGACTGTTTGAAAGTGATCCACAAATTTCATAAGCTTGTCCGTAAGTGATATATTATGTGACATCAATCAATTATTATCAATATCATTGTATATGATTGTTTTGAAAAGAAACACTGTTCACGTATCGAACAAAGTGCAAATTGATGTAGGATTGTTTACCAATTGTTTGCCCATTGATTACTACCAAAAGGCGTTCTTCAACGCTTTTAATTTCTATCATAAATATCTCCGTAATTAGGGACACATTTGACAAATCAAAACCCGTTCGGTTGTTTTGTTAACACACTCGAAACACTAGGATGCAGCATATACGTTGAAGATCCAAGTGATTTTGTTTGAGTTTGGCAAAGTTTACTATCAATTTAATGTCTTGAAATTGGCAACTACCAACCCAGGAAACCATCGATTATCTGACACGTGGTTTATCAGCACTATAATACGCGAGGCGTCGCGTAACGGACGGTTTGCTGGATTGCTCCAAAGTGGAGTTGAAAAGGTAATCTTCCTGTATACAAAGTGACGGCAGTTTTAGCGTGTTTCTGTTGACAAGGGTATTACTAATGTGAATTGCTAAATGCCATGATACATAAATATATTTAAAAACCTGCGTTGTTACTGTTTTTCCTTAATGTTAACATTGCTATTGCTACTGTTGTCATCATTCTTGTTGTTGTTGTTGTTGTTGTTGTATAATTCATTATTGGTATTGTCCTAACCGTTGTCATTGTCGTCATCGTAGTTGTAGCATTCGTCGGCATGCTGTCGTTGGCTGTATTATCGTCGTTGTGGTCGTCGTTGAATTTGTCGCTTACCTTGTCACGAATATCGTTGACGTTGTCGTCGTCTTCGTAATCGTTGTTGTTCGTAAACTAAATACTATACGAAAACTGTTCGAAACTATTTACAAAAACATCACACTATGTGATAACCCATTAAGTTGTAAATAAGTGTTGTGGATTCTTACAATGAAAACTAGATTCCTTTACAGCTATAAAATGGGCATTTCTTTTATTTTGCAGAGTTACGGAAAGCATACTGATTGGTCAATCTATGTATCGATATTGTTCAACAAATATTATTGAAAAAAGTTAATATTGTTGAAATCGACTGACCCTCAATATCGATAAATGCTGTAATATAAGCTGACAATTCCATGCACGCCGCTGAGATTGAGTAACGATTTTTCATTAAAGCCAAAGATATCTAGTAACATTGTCAAAATCGACAAAACTTTCCTAAAAACTCTAGCGTTTCAATCTCATTGTCATTGTAATCGTATTCCCAGTTAAAACATGGAACCGGTTTCGGTTATCCGAATGTTTCCTTGGGTATGAAGATATTATATGATTGAAGTATTAGGATTTGTAACTATCTACTGGATACTTAAAACCGTGTACATAATAGCAGTGAGTTGGGAAATACCGCTTTGTATTTTTGCTCATTGCTCGGTCATATGACATTCATTTACCGTGGAATGTTCACACATCACTATGTGGACATATAATATCACAAAAATACACATTTCACCTTTCACCACTTTGTGCACATGTCAAAAAAGGGGCTAGAATCGTTTAAGTCCGCCCATCTTCGATTTTAATTCATGTGGCTAAACTTTGCACGCGGCATCCATTAACGGGCGAATAAGAGTTTGGATTATGCGTTTTTTATTTGTAAGTCTTTATTCATCAAATAGTCCTTTTCAAAGCAGTTTTTGTCAAACTCGTTATATCATCAGACAAATAAAAGATTTATTATTTCACCTTTTTTGGTATTAAAAACGTATTTTGTGTTTGTTTGGAGCGATTCCTAATACTGTTATTCAGCTTGAATTCATTACATAAAAAACAAACGCGATGTTAATCCAACGCGGACAAATTAATGCATTAATAATGACTTTCTGGAGAGAGATTGTAAATCTTATTTTGTTATGAAAATCCCGCTCTCAATTTTGTTTTAATAAGGAGAAAATACAAATAATACTCCAAGAAACGCGAATAGTAATGAATGTCATAATTATATACAATTCTTAAAAACGTGCATGTTAAAGGGAAAGTATGGTTTTGGCTTAGAGGACGCTTCAAGAAATAATTTGTCTGTGAAGTACTAAAAACCAAGTGTAGAATTTGATAAGGCAGACAATTTTGAAGACATGATAAACGTTGTTTGATTTAAAATAGATTCAGGAACAGCTGAAATATCCATCATTATCCGTTTCGAATTAATGTGGGGCCCATCTTTATTTGATCATTTATTTTAAACAAAATTATAAAGCCTACACATTTTTCAAAATGGCTAAAAATTTGTTTTTGATGAGCTCTCTATTGAATAATTATTATTACACAATGGTTGACAGTTACAAGTGTTTGGAAGGCGTCCTCTTTTTTTAAATAGTTGTTGATGATCTGTCTACTTAATCATTAGTGCAACAAAACATCACATGCATAATTTTGTAGGAAAAAATGGTTGAAACCAATGCTTTTTTAGAGAGCGCCCTCTTGTGTTTTAATTGATCTTTTGAATGATAACAGGCTTTTTTCTTAGTCATTTGCAACTTTCTATACATTTAGAGCAATATGGAGTTATAACTATTAGTTTGTAAGGTAATTGTGCAGGGTTTGGTTACTACAATTCAGTTTGACCAAAACTGTAATCTCTTTACCAAAACTCATCTATCCCTTTAATTGTGTCGGACACAATTTTTAAAATGCATCTATATCATTATTTCGTTACTGTCTTGACCATAACACTTTCCATTCTGAAAACAGTCTACCATCAAAATATCGTATTTTTTATTTAAGCACTGCCATTGGCATAATTCCATTTTCATCTAATATATCCCCTATAAATAAAATGCCTGACTTTATCAAATTGCTTAAAGTTAACATTTCACCATTATATCTTATGTGTGTAATCATCCACAACATTTCTTTACTTATCTCTTCACTTTTATTCAAAACGAGTATATCTTTAAACTAAAACTCCTGTTTATACTAAAAGTAAGCTTATAAAATATCACAATAAAACCCTGGTAACTTTCCTTGTAATGAAAACATATATTTTCGATCAAAATAAATATATTTTTGATCTAAAACTACTGTTACTCCACCGGTTTTTTGTAACCAATATTCAAAGAACCATTACCATTTTGATTTTGTAACATGAACAAATGTACTAAACCATTATAATTTCACGCTTTTAAAATACTTCAAAAGATCTATCATATTTTAACTGTTGGTACAGAATTGCCCCAAAGCAATTCAAATAATAATTAATTAATACTTTATTACATTCATCATGCCTTGTTGGTCAGTTTCTATACTCCATTATACATGTATATCGCCATTTTGTATTGTACATCATTCAGCCAGATGCACACTATATCTTTTTTGATATGCATGTCTATTTGTGCATGTTTATAATTCTATGTTTAGTTCAGTTAGTGTCATTCGTTCGCCTGAAGAAGAATCTGCCAGATTCGATAGCTCGCGGCTCCATTTTACATTCAAATAATAATTAATCAATTCTGTTCATTATGTCTACTGGACACAAAATAACATGCGCTGTGTAAACGAATTTTGACAAAAAAAATGTTCTCAAGATTATAATTTTACCTTTATACGTTAAATATAAATTTTTCCACAAATCCAATGTTCCTTTTATCCTTAACACTTTATCTTCAGACCAATCAAAATCTCTACTAATTTGCTAACTTCTAGAAAAGTAAATCCCTAAACACTTCACAAATCTATCTTCCCATGGAAGGTCTAACACATTTTATACCGGTAGACATGCTCCTACCCAGCTAGCCACCTGACGTTGGGCCGATGTCGGAATTTGGTTGCCGGATGTCGGCATATCGCCGTTGGCTCGAGGTTAAAATGTCCGCCAGCCCAACATCGTCACGACGTCATTTTTGTGATATATTGGCATGAGGTCATTTTCCGACAATGGCCCAACATCATGTCATGAGATGATGTTGGGCCATTGTCGGAAAATGACCTCATGAAAATATATCACAAAAATGACGTCGTGACGATGTTGGGCTGGCGGACATTTTAACCTCGAGCCAACGGCGATATGCCGACATCCGGCAACCAAATTCCGACATCGACCCAACGTCAGGTGGCTAGCTGGGTAACCACAAGGCTTTAGTATTTTCTTTATTCGATACAACTCAATATTTCCCCCCCCCCCCCCAAAAAAAAAAATCGTCTATTAACTGTAATGCTATATATCATAGCTTATATCATTCATAAATAGAGTCATATCATCTGCTAACTGACATAATTTCTTTATTTAATTGCCCTATTTTAATACCATGTATATTATTATGATTTCTAAAGCCAATATACACAAAAGTGCAGAGAGTGGGCATCCCAGTCTAATCCCACGTGACTAATCCCACGTGACGGACATGTAATTATCTGTAAACCAACCATTTAAAATAACTGAATTAAAAATATTTGTATACAATAAATCCACCCATCTTAAAAAGTTATCTCGGTATCAATACTTACAAAGACAACATTTAATAAAATTCCATTTCTTCCATTGAACTTATTTAAATCAACATAATCAATAACGTCTTGTAGGAGTCTAGTATTTTCAGTTGCATTACGACCCTTAAAGGGATCTATTAACTTTGTTGACATATGCATAAAAGTGATGAATGTTTGATGCAATGTATATTGTTGTTATCTCATATGTCCACAGGGTACTGTGTGAAAATTTCAAGTCAAATGGACATTGCATGGCCAAGTAATGAGCGAAAATGCAAAGTGATAGTCACTAACTCACTGCACTCACTTTGTACACGGTAAGAAAAACTCCGGGGGAGTTTTTCTTATCTGAATACTTCGATCGTAAATATCTTTGTAACGAAAGGAAAATTTGAAAAACCGAAACCTGTCCCATGATTTTATTGGTAATACGAATACAACAAGGTATGAGGGAACCGCTAAAATAACAATTTTATTTTGAGGATTTGGACAATGTTACTAAGTCCCTTTAACATAACCAACTTGATGTTCATTAATTCATATTGTAAAACCCCTCGTAAACGCTTTGCTAAAACTGCTGTTACTAATTTATAATCTATATTTAATAACGCTATCGGCCTCCAATTATTTACGTTTTCCCTCTCTCCACTTTTGAACATTAGTGTGGTGATTCCATTCTGTTGTGGGTAACCTAGTTTACCCTCATTAAAACTTTCATTTATAATTTTTATTAACAACTATTTCATTTCACTCAAACAAGTAACATAAAATGCAGTAGTTAGCCCATCAGAACCTGGTGCTCTGTTTAATTTCATTTTGTCAATGCTTGTGAAAGTCCATCCTCTAATATTTCCCCTTCACAACTATCTGCTCCATCCTTACTTAAAACTGGGCTATTAACAGATGCGTTATAATTTCCAATTTCATCTCTACTAATTTTCTTGAAGAATATAAAGCAGAATACAAATTGTGTACATGTTCCTGTATCCAATTGCATTTACCTCTATTTTTTTTTACTAATCTTAATGGCTATTCAATTTTTAATTTAACCATTTTTGTTTTTATAAATTCGAAAACAACTTTATATTAGTCTCTCCTTCTTCAAACCGTGCCACTCTTGATCCTATTGTTGATCCAGATCCAGTACACTCTTTCGCATAACATTATTTGATTTTTAACTTTAGCCTGTCTCTTTCTAAATCAAATTCATCATTTATGAAATTCTCTTGCTCTACTAATTCTGCACACCTCTTTTTTTCTAAAACTATTATTTCTTCTCTTTCGTGTTTCTTTTGTTTATTGTTGCCTATTTAATAGCCATTTCTTTTTTATTTTATTTTACATATTTCCCAAGCGCATGTTGCGCTATTCACCATTCTTACTGATGTGTGTTCAGCGCCAACAATCTGTTTAACCTTTTAACAAACATCTTCATCCTTTAACAAAGATGTATTTAGTTTCTAATATCCAGGTCCTCTTGAAGAGTTATCCACATTTACTTCCATTAATATGGCACAATAATCAGGGCGCATAGCAGTTGGTTTAATAATACTTTTATTGACGTATTGTCTAGTTTCTGGATTAATTAACCAGACATCTATTCGAGAAGCCAGTCCTATGTCAATATTTATACAAAGTAAATTATCTAGTGTCTTTATGCATCACTCTCCATAAAACAATTAAATTAAAAGTCCCAATAAAATTCTGAAATGCAACACTTGTAATTAACATACATAACATATTAATCATTAGCATATAAATATAATTTCAGAACAACGTGTTCATTTCGATAAATTAAAGGGTACCACCACCCAAAAATAATAATCTTTTTATAGAAAGGTAACATCTTTAGTATTCCATTCCTTCAATAAGTTCACAAAATATGTTTTCAGAAAAAAATATATAATTGGAAAACGCATCACCATTCTCAGCCATCCGGTCATGCGGTCTGAATGCGCAGACTATTATGCGAGCAAAGCCAGCGGCGCTCTGTACAGAGCGAACGAATCATCCGGGATTCTATTGACGTACGCGTGAATTGCATTGGCGCATTCGCAAATGCCTGTCCCGTGTGGAACCACGAGATAGCCGTGGTTCCGTAAGTGGTGGAAATTAATTGCTTTGTTTATGAATTACACAACCCTTTGCAAAATGTTGGGTATCTATTTGATATCACAAAACGGTACCAAAACATATAATAATGTGTTGTCCTTTGCCTGGTGGTCCCCTTTAAGGCTAAACTAATGAGAAATATTACTACCCAGGGTGGCCACTATACAGTGACAATTATTCATAAGCAGCGATGTGGGCTACTCATGAATATTCATGACTAGGATTAAGGTTTGAGTGAGATTGAGGGCTATAATTACAATGAGACCTTACTGACCATCAGCGGTTTACGTGGCCTATTGGTCACGCTGTGGACTTGCTAACACTTGCTATCATGGGTTCGAATCCTCACGTATGACTCTTCTTTTCTTTTGCCATAATACATGGTGAGTAGCTGTTCATTTAGTAAATGCATCATGCAGAGTTTTCACCACAGTCTGAAATCTTACAAAAAGTTCGTAGGAAAACAAAATTCCCAGCGGAACCTGCATCATAGCATCAATGTTACTATTACCCTACACCACTCTATGTGTGCCTAGCGCCTGGATATAATGCAGTAGGTACCGTTATTTTGTATTATGGTCTTCGGTGTGACCCGGCCGTGGTTCGAACCCACACCCTCCCGTGCATAAGAAGGGTGCTGTACCACTGAGCCACATGCACGGTCGATCACAGGAAAAGAGTAAGTTAGACGCACTCCATTCTGGGGGAATATAAATTGCGATAATCATACTCAAGAGCATCGCGTATATTCTCATGAATTTCTTCATATTTAAGTTACTGCACTCGCAAATATCTTAACTTCACAACGAAAACAGGGCTGTCAACCCTCCAGCATTTGGAGGGAGTCTCGCGTCTTCTATGCCCCCCCCCCCCCCCCCCCCCGCTTACACGATTCTCAAATATGGTCTCGGTCTCGGCCTCAACAAATTTGAAAGTACTTGGTCTCGGCTTCGAAAATTGTATACGGACACCCCCCCCCCCCCCCCCCCCCCCCCACTTACACGAGTATCAAACAGTGGTCTCGGTCTCGGCCTCGAAAAGTTTGAAGGTACTCGGTCTCGGCTTCGAAAGTTTTCTATGGACACCCCCCCCCCCCCCACCCCCCTCACTGAGCTACTTTTGGAGGGCAGGTGAGAGGGGAAAAAAATCTCCCTCCAAGCAGTTCTCCAAAGTTGACAGCCCTGATGAGAAGGGTTTCATGGGAACGTCCTCCATTCAAGGGTTTTTGTTGCTCATTGGTTGAGCACCGGTCTAGCAAACTGGAGGTCTCGGGTTCGATTCCTGGCGAAGCCTATTTTTTTTCTTCTCATTTTCAATCGATTGAGATGAAACTTACATTTTCAACTGAATTAATCACAAATCGATGCTTCTTGTTCCTTTTATCAGGTAAAACAGGTGGTGTCATTGATGGGCTGTTTGGAAAGAACGGATGAGCCTTAAGTAGCAATACACTAAGGCATGATCTACCTAGACCAACGCCCCGCTGCAGAAATAGACACAATCGATTGTAGGTTACCATTAATTGTAAGTCAGAATATGTGTTCTAAATGCGCAAGTCTGATCGGTTGAAACGCGCAACATTTCTGACTTACAATTAATTGCAATTTACAATCGATTGTATCTCTTTCTGCAACGGGCCCTGGTCTAACAAGTCGTGGTGTACCGGAACGAATCTGCCTTAACCCTAAAAAGGCCGGGGGCAATAATGGCCCCCTCCCCTCCGCGATTGTTCCGATTACTCAGCAGCACATGAACTTGTCGCCCCGCCGCTTCGTGACCTTTTTCTTTAATTCTTGCGCAACGATTAAAACAAAATTTGCGAAAACTGGCACGACCGTTACAAAGTCACATGATGTTTTGTCTTTTTGTGTCAGCCCGAACATTTTCGCGATTCGCGTACAAAATATATGGAATTATAATTTCCTCCCCAAAAGATGAAAACATTGGTATTTGGTCTTCTTTTCATTTTAATTGTTTGTTTTGTGCTCAAATAGTTGAATTATACATGTAGTTAGACATAAAATAAAAGAACAAAAACAATGAAATACATACACAATTATAAAAACAATAAAAAACATAAGAAATAAGCTTGCGGTTCCGACGTTTAGTTGCTGTTTTATTATTTCAACTGGTCTAAAGATAATATGTAGTTAAAAGCAATGTTTAATTATCACAAATATAAAAATGTGAAAGTCATGACCTTTTTTGCATAAGTAAGCATAAATATATAAATGAGTGTTTCTTTCGCAAAACTTTAATTACCATAATATTCGTTATACTTTACTTGACATGCGTACCCATTTTCGCGGCCATCGGCCGTTTTACGGCCGAGATCTTACATAGTCTACTGGGGTCCATATTGGTCCCCCGCCCCCGGTCGTAGAATAACTCAAATAGCCCGGCCTTTTTAGGGTTAAGCAACAATACACTAAGTCCTGATTTACCTCTACCTGGTCTGACAAGTCGTGGTCTACCGGACTAGCTCCATTCTGCAGATAGAGCTTTTAATGATGCTCAAAGTTATTACGTATTTTCTCATAAATGCAGTAATTATAAATATCCTAAATTCACAACAGTTAGGATGAAATTTGTATTTGTAACTTAATTAATTAAAAATCAATACTTCGTTTGTCTATCATCAGGTAAAACAGGTGGTGTCATGGATGGGCTGTTTGGAAAGAACGGATCTGCCTTAAGCAGCAATACACTAACTCCTGGTCTACCTAATCCAAGTCTACCACATTCTGGTCCAACAACTCCTGGTCTACTGGGCGATTCCACTGACATAAATAATTGGACACTGGCATACGAGTACACCTTCTTCATTCTCTTTACACTATCAAGCGTACTCATTATAATATTTAACTCCTTCAACCTGGCAGTTTTTGCGCGCTTTCGCGACACCTATGACGTCACACACGTATTCTATACCGCCCTCTCCGTCACCGACCTTGTCACCGGGATAACAGTGTTGCTAAGCGTACCGGCGTGGCTGACGGGTGGATGGCCATACGGGGAGGTCTTCTGCGACATTACTGGATTCATCATGACGGTTGTGCCGCTCCTGTCCGCCTTTAACATTCACCTGATTAACGTCGATTGCTTTATCAAGATCACCTACGCGCTGCGCTATTTTGACCTCATGACGGTTAAGCGCGCAACGATTATAACTATCGTGACGCACGTGGTTATTATAACGGCGTTTTCGTGCATGGCCTTCTTCAATCCGTTTGGTCTGGATCTGATTGAGTACAGCAAGCAGTGGGGCTACTGCCTCATTTCCTTTGATGACCATGCAAAGATGGCTTCCACCAGTGTCCCGATTGCTGTTGTATTCATTTGGAGTCCAGCAGCTATCCTCGCCATCATTCACATCAGGTTGTTCTTCATTGGTCTGAAGCACGCCCGACAGATCGCAGGTCAGCACCACGTGCTACAACGCCATCCCACCGCTGCCGCCGCTCCTGTGGTAGCGACGACTCATCGACAGGCACAGAGCGCCGCGTTCCAACTGCAAGAGAACGTTCCACACGAAAATCCCCACGACGCGCACCACCAGGCACCAGTCACCGCGCGCCAACAGCCGCACAACGTCCAGAACATCTGTGTTAGGCCAGTCATTCGCGAAGAAGTCGCGTGGCGCCCGCGACGACCAGTGCGCGTCGTAATTGCGCCGATGGTCATCACGTTCGCTTTTTACTGCGCGTGGCTGCCATGCACCATCACCGCGTCATATATGGCACGCACCGGGCGCGCAGTGCCGCAGGAAGTGACGCAATTGCAGAGCTTGATTTTCATCTCGAGTAGCTGGTGGAACACCGTCATCTATTTAATGAAGTTTGAGGCATACCGAAAGAGGGCGTCAAAAATCATCAGGAGATTTCATTGCGCAAGATGAATTCAACGAATCATCTGATGCTGATGGGTTACGCCCGACTTGTACCGAACTAATTGCATTTTTAAAGGGGTAGTAATAACAGTTTTGGTAAGGCTGAGCTTTAGTAACCAAAACCTGCACAATAACATTACAAACTAATAGTTATAACTCCACCATGCTCGAAATGTATAGAAAATTACAAACGAATAATTAAAAAGCCTGTTATCATTCAAAAGGAGCCATTAAAAGACACGAGGACGCTTTCTAAAAAATCATTGGTTTCAACCACCTTTATACAAAATTTTGCATGTGATGTTTTGTTTAAATAATGATTAAATAGAGAGATCATCAACAACTATTTAAAAACCTCTTTTGACAAAAATTTTAAAAGTGTAAACATTTTTGAATTTGAAAAAAAATCATCGAATAAATCTGGGATCCATAATTATTTATTCCGATCAGATATATTTATTGAAATTTCAGCCGTTTCTGAACCGATTTTGATCAGATAAAGTTAATTCTGTCGTTAAAATTGTATGTTCTTTCAAATTTTTCACTCAGTCTTTAATTATTTCACACAAACATTATTTCGTGCAGCGCCCTCTATACCCAAACTGAACTACCCCTTTAAGTTCTCTAGTTTCAATTGAAAACAACGTTTGGCCGATTCCCGTAACCAATTAACCAAGTCCATAACGATGCGGAACAAACGGTGCAACAATTTGCAACAACGCGTTTTTTTCTTTCTAAGTAGGGTAATACTGTCGCTTCGTATAGCTGCTGCTATACAAATCAATACAAACCGAATTTGGTAACAATTTGTTACCCTTGATGGCGTTCATTAGGTTCATGGTGAAATATGCGTAAAGTCATCCTCCTAATAACTGGGAACAACGATAGTTATCTCAAAATGGAAAAACAAGGTTCGAACTTAGCTACTTTAAGGTTATTGATACCTTAGACCATTCTATCTTGTTGAGTAAATTATATGATTATGGTATACGTGGCATTGCATTGAAATTATTTGAACATTATTTGTCGAACCGCTTTCAGTTTGTTTCTATAGATAATAGAGTGCCCCAGGGTTCAATTCTTGGTCCTTTACTCTTTTTGATTTGTGTTAATGATATATGTAATTCATCCAAACTTTTACAATTTATTATCTTTGCCGACGACACCAGTGTGTTCATGTCAAGTGATAATATTGTTAACTTAGTAAACGATTTTAATAATGAGCTTATAAATTTGAATAATTGGCTTCAAAATAATCGGTTAGTTTTTAATACTAAAAAAACTCAATACGTGATATTTATTAAGAAAAATAGAAACTGATAATTTGATTGTCAAGATGGATAATCAGAATATACTTCGTGTTTCAATTGTGAAATTTGTGGGCGTATATATTGACGACAGATTAACTTGGCATTAACACATTGGTGTCGTGTGCAACCGAGCAGCAAAGGGTGTTGGTATACTTTATCGCCTAAGACATTTCCCAAGATGCATTCTAATTATGTTGTATTATGCTTTGATTATTTCTTATATTAATTACTGTAACATAGCATGGTCTAAGTGTAATGATTATTATATGTTAAGATTAGTTTTACTTCAGAAAAAAGCTATTCGGATTATTTTTAATGCATCATATTTGTATGCACACACTACCCCAATTTTTAAAGAATTAAAACTCCTTACTGTTTATGATATTAATAATTTTAACATTGCAATATTAATTTTTATGTGTTCAAGAGGTCTACTTCCTGTCGCTATGTCATCTAATTTTTTTTTTTAATAGCAATGTTCATTATCATATTACTCGCAATTATGCTAATTATCATTTACCAAAGATAAGAACTAATATTACAAAAAATTCTATATTCTTTAAAGGCCCTGTTTTATGGAATCAAATACCACCCGATTTGAAAAATTCACCTTCTCTCAATAGTTTTAAGCGATGTTATAAATGTTATCTTTTGAATTTGTATTCATCCAATGATTGATACTGTTATGATTAATATAATTTGTGAGCACTTTGTTATGTTACTGATTAATTGTTATGTTAGGTTTTAAATAGTTTTACATCACATTCTTATTAGGGGTCAACGTTTTATAAGGCTTCATGCACTTTTAGTTGACCCCACATTCTCATAATGTGTACCCTTTATGTTTGTAATTGTTTACTTCTTTTCTATGGTCTTATATGTAAATGTATTTTATATATACTGTACATTGTATTTATGTTTTTTTATGATGAATGAAATAAATTGAAATTGAAACATTTAATTTAAATCTTTCTACAACGCTTAAAAGACAAAGTCATTCATAAATCGTCATCGTTCGTTTAAATTTATAGAGAGCTCGGGAAAATAAACATTGGGGTCTGACCCGAGAAGGAACCAACACTCAAAATAATTCTTTAATACTATATCAAAGTTATTTGTAACCATAGAAATATTAGTCTCCAAAACCATTTGTTATCATACGTATAACCTTAAATAATGCAAACAAACATTCATGAGCCTGCAGTTTGAAACAGACTATTATTGTCATGGAAAATTAACCTCCGCTTAAAGTGACACAGGTAAAGTGTCTAACTCCACGAAAAAATACTTGGAGCTTCCTCGTTTCTCTTCTGCCGTGTTGTTTAGCTTATGGTAAGAGAAGAATAAAATAGGGTTCGGTTTTTTCAAATGTCCCTTTAGTATGAAGATAATTATCATTGAAAATCATTATTTCAAAAGCGTTAGCTAACGGTATTGATAACAAGTACAATTGACGTCGCTGAATACGTCCTGCCAGCGCGCGTGAGAAATGTTCCCGACCCACTGAACTTTGAGCCTAGTGTGCTCAGATTCCATGAATTCCGTACCGTCTGTAGCTGTATACACGGGTGCGGATATCGTCAAGATCAAACGGATGATTATCACTGCAACAAATCTACAACAGACCATCAGTATTTGGTGATAAAATATGAACTCAATATTCGTCTTTTCACTAGGTAAACAGTGTTCGTTTTCTTTCAAACTTTCACAAATCTTTTAATTCTATTTTACAATGATATTGATATAGGATTGAAGTCTCAAATGTCAGTTTGTGCAATATCTGACACTTTACACGGATCACTTCAAGCTCCTAAAAATGTATAATCTTTTGCTTCAGCCGACCCATGTACACATAATTTGTGATCTTACACTATATAACGACCAATAAGTCCGGAAAAAATGAAGGGGCTGATCTTCACATCACCTTAAAGTAGAAGTCATTATATTAAAAAATGTATATAATGTGTCATATTCAGACTAAGAAAACCATGGATGAAGCAGTTTTGGGCCGCTTAAAGATCGGTGTCCATACAAGCGCTGCAATTTGATAATTTGTATTGAATGAAAAATCATATTAAAACATGTTTTTTGATGCTCAAAATTTCACAGATACCCTCATTCAGGAAACACCAAAATCCTGAATTAACTTTTATTGACTATTTCAGCTAATAACAGACAAACTACCACCGCGACACGTCGTTTTGTGGTGTAAGGTCACATTTAGTATGATGTAATGGTGACTTTTAAATTTTGTATTATGATACTTGTTTTTTCGGGAAACTTTTTTTCTGAACGTTTTGAGAGAATTGGACTACGAAAACTGTTCTCTTTCATGTAAAATATAAGTATGGTTGGTGTAAGTTCCCTTTGATCATCAAGCTAGTCTTGATTTCATTCAGACTGTGTGATGGCTGTGAGTAGGAGAACGGTGACGCAGGAATTAAAATCTGACATATTTGATTCTTATTTATTCGTCATAAATGTTATCGTGTATATAGGTGGCTAATTAGCCCACTGCCTATGAAAGCGCTTCATAGTATGTTTAGACTTGATGGGGAATAAGAGTATCAAGGATTGAATGTGTTAATTATAGTTGGTGGGTAAACAGGACTGCTCAATCGGATTAATATTTCAGCCACTCTGTTGAATTAATTATGTATAAATATATATATATAATTATATATAAATGTGTTTTTATTAGTATCAAATTACTCTATTGCCGTTAGTACATGCTAACTGTATTAACATGTATTATTCACGTGTTTTTGTTCCATGCTGACGAGTTTTCGATTTAAAAAGTTCTTATATTTATTTGTTTGATTTTATTTTTTAAATATTTGTTTTAATAATAAATATTAGAATCACATTATAGGAGCCGTTACCGGTATGATTAACCGGGTCCCAACTATTATTGTGCAATCACCATATCTAGAGTTCATGCAGCGCCAGTCAGGATCCCGTATGAAATGGCTTTATCTAGCGTCGAAATTATCTTATTTTTATATTGTGTTGTGCATTAGTCATGAAACATAATACAAAATATATAATAACAAAGATATATCACTGCTCGGTTTAAAGGGACTTAGTAACATTGTCCAAATCATCCAGATCCAATTGGAATTCTAGCGGTTCCCTTATACCGTGTTTTATTAAACAATAAAAGCATGGGACAGATTTCGGTTTTTAAAATTTCCCTTTCATTAACAAGATATTTACGATTGAAGTGTTCAGATGTTAAATTATCCACTGGACGGCAAAAACCGTGGACAAAGTGAGTGCAATGAGTTTGTGAATATCACTTTGCATTTTTGATCATTACTCGGCCATATAACGTCCATTCAACTTGAAATTTTCACACAACACCCAGTGGACAAATCAGATAACAACAATATACATTGTATCAACCACTCATCACTTTTTGCACATGTCAACAAAGTTACTAGATCCCTTTAACATACCGATTGAATCATGGCGTTTGATGTTTATGGGCAAAGTTTTCTTCAAAGTCCTGAAAAAATAAGAATTAACATTGATGTCTGCATCTCGTTCTGCAAATAAGTTTCATTAAAGGGATATTACCGGCTTGGTTAAAGGAATCTAGTAACTTACGGAAAGTAACGAATGGTTGATAAAATATGTATTGATGTCACGTTAAATGGATATTATATGGCCAAGTAATGAGCAAAAATACAAAGTGATGTTCACTAACGCTTTGCACTAATTGTGCACACAGTTATAACTTTCCAGTGGTTAATTAAAATCCGAACACTTCAATCGTACTTATCTTTTTAACGAAAGGGAGATTTAACAAACCCAGACCAGTCTGGTCCCTGCTTCTATTAGCAATAAGAATACAGCAAGGTATAAATGAACCACAAGAGTTCTAAGTAAGATTTGTTGGATTTGGACAATGTTACTTGATCCCTGTGAGAGGCAGTTTTTCAGAAATAAATTCCTTGCGAGGAAATGTAAAAGTAATTCTTACATTTGAAAAAGGATGATTTCAAAGACCTTTTTATCAAAATCAGTTCAGAAACAGCTGAAATATCAAAATTATACATTGTATTTCCGAAAGAATAAAATGTTTGTCCCACCTTTATTTTATAATTAACCTTTAGCCGGACACATTAATTGGAAGAGGGGTTTGAAAGGAATTATATTGAAAGGCAAATACCCCAAGCCTGCAGATAAGAAGGCGTACATACAAAAGAGCCACTTATTTAAGGGGGTGTACATACAATAGAGCCACTTATGTATACAATATGCCACTGCACAATACAATGGACATGGTCAAGTACTCTATTGTACGTGCATGAACAGCCATGGCACGTTAGGAATTAAACGAAATAATCATAAAGCCTTCGCACGTTTAAAATTATGCTATGTACATAGAAACAGGTATATTAAATTACGAATGAGGGACAATTGTGGTAGTCCCAGCTGGTATGGTTTATTATGTTAATATTAAGAGCTTTCAACCAAAATGCGCTAAATCCACTTGTTCAACTTCCGAGGAAAACAGGTTTCTTTGTCCCACTTTGTACAAATTGAACTTTTTATATTTTATTTTTGACTGAGTTATTTGTCGTAAAATGTGGATTCCTAGATAGCTACGTAGATAATACATGTAGATATATCGTTAGCTCAATTTGTATGGAAAGTGGATTTAGCGCCTTTTGGAAATGAGCTCTTCATTATGCTGGTCAATAATATATGCACCTATATTATGCAACCTCATAATCACTTATCAGCGAAAATATACATTTATTAACAGTGTATATCATATTTAATCGGTTACTTTCACCAATAAAAAACATTTAAACAATATTTTGTTTAAACCATTATACATGTACATGTAAAATATAGGGCGAATTTTAATAACTCGGGATTGAACACTCAAAATAACGGTCTTGTGTTTGTCGGCGACTCTGAATGCTAAAAACATATTTTTGAACGATATAGATTTGTTAATTTAATGCTTCAAGTGCAAAACTACTTATGACCGAAGTGATAAATATTATAAAGGAAAAGCATTCAAAACAATTTCGATTACATTTTTAAAAGCTCCAATACTACATTACACAATAATGCATTAAACTTAACATTTTGAAGTAATATTTAAATACTTAAATAGTATAATAACATAAATAGTTACAATGGATACCATTAATTGGATACTGATGGATACTGTTTTTTGGGGGGGCTTCGCATTATACATAAAAGACAAGAAACATAATGTATATGAACAATACAAAATTACGAAAATCTTTCTGTCGGCTGCATCCGGTCGAGTTGCCCGGGTATGTTAAACATTAAAGTAATAATACAGTAAATTCTGCAGATTTACCTCCCCTTACACTAAAAGGTGCAGCTGAAAACCATAAGAACAAATCGCTCGTAAATTCATGAAATAGCCGATACATTATAAGACAAACTAATCGACAGTTTTTACATTAATTACTTACTACAATAATCAAACAAATCTAGATTTGAGCATTTTGATATGGACAATAATTTACCCTTAAATAACAATCTTTAAATGGTATGATCTAGTATTAGTGAGTGTTATAACAACTCAAACAAATAAGATTTACTACGCACAAAATATTGATTTAAACTACTTTGAATTTGATTTAATAATTATCACACGTGAATTAGCCATTAGCCGACATCGCCCTTATTGTACAAGCATATATAGCAACCATCACTACAAACATAGTTAACTAATTAGAACTTTAGAATATAAAATTCTTTATTTGGAGCCCAATGAACAATCCAGCTAAAATGACAACCTTAGGAAAGGATATAATTATCATAAAATTTGTCTAAATTCAAAATGATAACAAATAGTATCTAGCACACCGGAATATGCATTGCAACTAATTATAATTTAAATGTTCATCACCATCAAACACACTGCCTAATCTATGTTACACTCGCAAAAGTTTTCCATAGTTAATGCACAGATGGGGTTTATCTTTTACTAGATGAATGACCATCCAGAGAGATGCTTTACAGAACGAGTTATCATTTGGTAAAACAAAACCAGGGATTTCAATTTGTGTGAAAACTCAAGAGAAAACACATAAATTACGAATTACTTGTTTGTTGTACGCGTATATCCCAATATGTATATTCCTTTGATCAATCTCACTTGGTTTGCAGTGTAGCCAAACATTATTCTGACGCCCTGAAAAATATGAAACTAACAAAGATAACCCCATATTATTTTATACAACAATTTATTATTCACATGACTTAAAGGGGTAGTTTAGTTTTGGTAGAGAGGGCGCTGCACATCACAATTGTTTTGTGAGGTAATGAAAAACTGAGTGTCGAATTTGAGAGAACATGCAATTTTAATGGCAGAATAAACTTTATTTGGTCAAAATCGACCCAGAAACGGCTGAAATATCAATAAATATATCTGATCTTATAATTATTTGGGGCCCAAATAATTAAATGATTTTTTTTCTCAAAAAAAAAAAAAAATGCTTGCACTTGCACAAATTTTCAAAAGCGTTCTTTAAATAGTTGTTGATGATCTCTGTATTTAATCATTTTTTCAATAAACCATCACATGCATATTTTTGTATGAAAAATGGTTGAAACGAATGTCTTTTTTAGAAAATGCCCTCTTGTGTTTTAATGGCTCTTTTGGAATGATAACGGACTTTTTACTTCGTCGTTTGTAATTTTGTATACGTTTCGAGCATGGTGGAGTTATATATATTAGTTTATAATGTTATTGTCCAGGTTTGGTTAATATTTATTCAGCCATTCAGCTTTACCAAAACTGTACTACCCCTTTAAACTACATTCCCACACTTTATTCTTCTTAACAAAATTGTATATTTTCATGCCCTTTTGTTCATACGATTTACATTTTTCCCAGTTTTATGGTCACGAAAAATTATGAAGATGGACCGGTCGAGGCTGTTCCAAGTGCACTGAAGCGTGTCTTTTAGGCATTGGAGCACGTCTTCTAGACTGTTGTTAGTCATTGTACAATACTGGGTGGTTGAGGTGGATATTTCCTTTCCATCCCATCCCCAATTTGTTTTATTTATTGTTTTATGGGCTTTGTAAATCCGTTTCGTGGTGACTTTTTTCTTAGCAAGATAGGCCTGCTTTTGCTTTTCGGGATCATTCAGAATGCTTACATGATGATAAATGCAACAAAGTCTTAGCATTTACCAGAAAATTTGATCTTCTGTTCAAAATAATAGGCTCCTTTTGTACAACTAAGCATTCAAAATGCCTTGATGAAATGCAAAATGTCCCCATTGACAGGTGTCATGCAGCATCCCCAGACCAAAACACTCTGATCCCCATACTACATAGTGGGGTAAGACAATGTAGGCTATACTGATATATTGAATTGTGCGAAATTCCTTGACAACCACCTGATCCTGGGACCATATGACTGACTTCCACATGCCACTCTTCCTGTATTACAGATAAATATCTACCACTTTGCCAGAGAACTTTGCAAGTTCTCTCGCAAAGTGGTAGATAGTTATGTCTGCAATGACGCCCACATGCACTCAGCTTGTTCATAATTGTGTGATAGCAGCAGACCCAGGTCCCGGTAGCGGTCATGACAACCTCTCTGGTGTGCCTGTCGGTTAAACTGATTTTTCTCTTCAACCTCCATTCCTCTTTATTTCTATTTTCACCCTTTTCCCTGTAGCTTTGTATTCTGTTGTGCATTGTAGACAGTTTCCATATCTAATTTGGATAGAGCCTTGTCGAACTTGACTTTTCCCCTTAATTCACAGGCTATTACTTCCACCAATGAAAACAAAAAATATCAATCAGGATTTGTCTGGTGAGTGCTTTTTTTAGGGTATGGCTAAGTTACCTTGCACGTGTCATTAAGCTGTTTACGTATAACAACATGCTACACTTTTTCAGCCTTGGAGCCGTTTCCTAAGCCGCGATGGTTATCATACGCTTTCTGATGAGGGCCGTATAGGACACGTCCCCTCTGAGGAGATCTTCGCAGTACTTGGATTTGGTCTTCAGAGTCAGCTTATCCAGGCGACGATCGCTAGGGTCTGTTACACTTCGGTCTACACAAGTCCCCATCATGCTCTGCTGCCTGGACCGGAAATGGGACAGGTCCTGCTGAAACGTGGGTCCGTAGTCCTGGACCTTCTGCCAAAGCGTGCGGTTGAAGCGCTCGTACAGTAGTACGTCTGCCGCGGAGCTCCACGCACGTACATTTTCCGCCGTTGCGTCAGACAACGCATATCTGTGACTAATGCGCCGCATGTTTTTCGATATGTACATAATATCGTCGAAATCCCAGCACATCATTTTGCGAAGGATAATTAGCGACTCGTCGAAGTATTCACTGATAAGCACCAGATCAATCTCTTTCGACAAAACCTCGATCTTCTCAGTGACTTTGGAGACATTGTCGTCATCCGTGTGATCGAACCCAAGGTCGTACATCATACCATTCCGAGCATAGATCCATAACTTCCTCTTCATCGCGTAATATTTCCTCGGATCCGACATGAATGTCTCGAAGGGGTTCTTTGTTGTTATGTTCAAGCTCTTGGCCATCTCAAAATATCCAAATGCTGATTCGAGCTGCGTGATCGGATCACGGATAATGGAGATGTATTTGGCCCCGGGTACCGCGGCCACCATCTCCTTCCGGTTGTACCTGGCGTGGTTGACCAGCATGTCGAAGTCATGTCGAGTCCTGTTAGGGATTCGATAGAGCATCTTCCGATCGAACAACCTGTGGATTGAGAGAATGTGACTTGTTGAGTTCAAAGCAAAGCTGAGGTTTCGGAGATAACCGAACCGTTCCAGTATTGATGCCAGCGTTGATGAACCGGTCTTGTGGGTCTTGATATACACTAACCTCTTGACCGGTTCGCACGTGGTTGTCTGAAGACTCTGAAGTAAACGGATTTCCTCTGCTACGTTGCGAAGGGCTTTCCCAATTGCGTGTAAGTTTCTAGATCTGAAAAGAGAAATACAATAAGATCGATTTCTATCATTACTATTATTACAAGTAGTATGAGTATTACTATTACTAGTAGTAGTAGTAAAAGTATTATTAGTATCCGTAGTAGATACAGTTCTTCCACGACGGGAATCAGTTGAAAAAGAAGTCCATCGTGGAAATTAAATGCTTTTGTTTTATGCAGCTTGTTGGGGCACATTTCGACATTCTTGTATTTACCAGAAAGATTATGCATTACAAACAAAAATGGTTCCATGACCAGAAATATCAAACGTCAAATTATTGTGACGTTAAACCACAACACGAGCGTTTAGTCCAGGTGCTAGTTTATCTTGTATTAGCTGAAATAGTCAAATTTAGTTTAAATATGAGATTCAGGATATCGTTAATTCCCGAATTAGGGTGTCTTAATCTAGCTTCAATAAAAATGTTGAGCGTCAGAAATCAAGTTTTAATAAACTATATATATAAATATATAGTTCAATCTTTAGAAATTAGTTTATCGAGGCTATTATAATAAAGGTTGGATAGGTGTATTGTTTTATAGGCATACAAATAAGAGTAAACTGATAAGAGTCCACCATTTCACATTGAAGGGATCAATTAGTCAACAAAATTAAGTGAAATAAATACATAATACACAGAGATAGGACAGTTTAGGTTTAGAGCATGCTTCAAGAAACAATTCATATTGTAATGTATTAAATAAGTGTAATATTTTAAAAGGCACGTTATTTTAAAGACCAAAATAATATTGTTTGCTCGAAGTTGGCTCAGACAAGCTGAAATATCAAAAAAAATATGATTGGAATAAGTGTTGGGCCCCAACATTTATAATGCCTACACATTTTGACAATATGTGACCTTTCACCACAAAACGACCAATAAGTCGGGGAAAATGATTATGCTGATTTTCACATGAGATTACAGTAGACTTCATTACCTTTAAAATGGTATATAATTTGTCATAACTCAGAGAAGGCAAACCCTGTCAAAATTAGTGCCAAATATTTGGAAAATGTCTGAGGCAGTTTTTAAAACAAAGGAGAAATAGACCACTTTAATGATTGGCGTCCATTCAAGCGCTGTATATCTGATAATTGTATTCAATGAAAAAATATATTTAAACATGATTTCTGACGATCAAAATGTCAAAGAATGCAGATTAGGTGACCTTCATTCAGAAAATACAAAAATCCTAAATTTCATATTTTAAGTAAAATTTGATTATTTTAGCTAATAACAGAGAAACTATCTGAGCGACATAACGGTCGTTTTGTGGTGTAAGGTTACATATACCAAAGTGGCTTTTGGTTAAAAATGGGTTTAATCTTCATTATTTTAACGAAATATCAAATCCACAATGTATTTTTTTTTCAATGATATTTATTTTCTTCATTGCTTTTTACAAACAATAACAAAATAATCGTACATAAAATAATTTGCATGTTAACATGATGATTTTGTTCATTCACATATAGATAATACAAATGAACTTTTACATCAAGTAAAGCATGAAACATGCATGCATGAAGAAAGCATGAACATACAAAAGGGGGAAATAGGATGGAAAACCTCCATTCACACCCCCCCCCCCCTCCCCCCAGACAAGCCACATAACAACATGTACATACAAACAGACACACGCGCGCACAGACATCCTAACATACTTCACAGATAACATGCCTACACCATCTTGTGAGAGTCCCGACCATCATACCAGTCTTGTTCACTTCAGAAAGCGGGACAATCTAGTGAATCACTAGGCTGTCCTACTTTCTAAAATGATATAATAATGTTCCTCGATTACCTGCTTATTTCTTCTCCTCCTCTCTATTTTTAAATAATCTTGTCTTAATTTCCAAAGGAGTTGGTGTGTAATTGTTATTCTTACTACCTGTATTAATAAATATCATACATTTTATCAAAATTATAATATTATTTAATAGTTGTTCCTTCCCTATATTTAACTCAACTATTCCTACATGAATACCTATCCAATCTATATTCCTAATCTCTATTAAATTGAATATATTTCCACACTCTTCCCAAATTAGTTTTACTCTCTCACAAAGAAAAAATCAATGCACATAGGTTTTTTTCATATTTACTACAAAAAGAACATAAATTACTAATAACCATTTTAAATGTATATAAATGTAATTTAGTATATATAATATTATAAAGCATTTGAAATTGAAATTCTCTAAGCTTACTATTCAATGTGCATTTTTTAAGTCTTAAAAATATTGATTGTATATACATTATTTCCCATATAAACACAACCAAAAAGTAAGTCCCCCCCCCCCCCCCTAATCAAAATAGCGTAACTTTTTAACAAATAGCGTTTGAGCAACATAACTAGGCAGGATTGTTTCTTAACTTATTGGCTAACGTCTCCGTGAAAATGAACTTGATCCGCCATGCCATGCATGAGTGAGCACACATTAGAGGCAAAATGTCACTTTTCAAAAGTCACAAGAATAACATAGTGACAATTTTGCCTTTGATGTGTGGTCACTCATGCATGACTCGACGGACCATTTTCATTTTCATTCTGCGAGTTATAAATATTTTGTTTAAATAATTGTTCATCGAAAGGAACATGACCATCGATAAAAACAAATCTATTATTATAAATAATCTCATTCCTTTAAGAAGTATTTTCTTTTAACACAAATATTTTCGTGGCCATCCAAAGGTCCAACATGTCTCTATAAAATACTGGTGATACTAATATATATATACCTATGGTTTAATTGTTATAAAATATCAAAGTTCCACCAACATCTTTATTTCAATAATTTAAATACTGTTTCCATCCCATATTTGCATCCCCCGTTAAAAGTATCTTTACCCACATAATCCTCTGCACTAAAATAAATAAATGGAAGTCAGTTAATCTAAGTCCACTTCTAAAATAATCCACGAACATTACATTTCGCTTAATCTTATCTTGTCCATTCCACAAAAAGTCAAAAACCAATTTATCCAAATCTTGAAATACAAAATTCGGTACTGGTGTCAGTTCCGATACATGAATTAATGTTGACAAATTTTGATTGGAAATGGTTAAAACTTCCAGGTGTGTAGAGGGCGCCCTATTGTGTAAATGGTTGCATTTTTAATGAAAACAACCTTCTAATTTAGCCGTTTATATGTTTGCACTAGAATTCGAGCACTGTTTAGTTATAATGACTATTAGTTTGTAATGCTATCATATAAGTTGTAGCTACTACCATTGAGTTTTAACAGAACTTAATAGTCAGGTTATGGATTATAACCCAAATGTGAAAAGCAGTGTGTTCAAAAGGTTACATGCTCTGTGCAGCAGTATTTTCATAGCGTTTTCCATTCTGTGAATCACTAACATTAACTTGGTTGGACGAAGGGATATATATAAAGGCATGAATACATGACAAAATTGATGAATAGATAATGACTTGCGTACATGCATAACATACATACGTACATAACAAAATAATTATTTAAATAAATGCATTCTACGCTACTTAAATAAGTAAGTAATAAACTAAATTAACATATTAATAAACGTGCAAATAAACTTATGAAAAAATAAACAATACAATACCTTTGACTTTTGATATACTGAATCAAGACGTTTGGGTTTTGTTCGGCTGGAGTATAAACACATAGGGTGATTACAGCCACCGTGACACACAATGAACCGAAGACATATTTGAGGGTGACCATGGTGGTGTTCTTTGGTCGTCGGCTAGACAAGATTCTTGTCGAGTTTATCACTGTTATCCCTGCCTAACGGCCCGTGTGAAAAGTTAGGGATCAACAACCTGTCCTAGGGGCGCCCTGTCTAAAATACTAATAATCGCGCGCTCCCGAGCAACAAAATTATTTAGCATGTAATAGAAGCCACGCACGTGTAATAATGTGTGCATATATTGTGTGCGCGTCCGATCCCCGGGGGGGTCTGTCCTCATAGAAAGTGGGGTATCATGCGTGACCAAGGACTTGCCAAAAGCACCATAAACGAGTATTTGCGTGGTGCAAAAAATACACCCTAAGTAAGTATGATTATCGGTAATTTGATACCCTAAGCAAGTAATCAATTTTTTTGTAATCCTCTAAGCAGGTTATAACTATATTTGATACCCTAAGCAAGTAATATTTTTCAGGGGTGTCGATCCGTTTTTGAGATTGGGGGGGGGGGGGGCGAAATTTGAAAAAATTTCCAGAGTGACCACTGAGGGAGCTAAAAGCCCCACATTGGGATACCCGGAAGTTTTATTATGCGCTCATTGAAAGTGTCTTGATGGCTCGAAGACCTGACTTTGGGGGGCACCCACATTTGGGGACAATAATGGGGGTCCAGGGGGCGGAGCCCCCGGAAGCTTTTAGATTTCAGACATTTGCTCCTAGCATGGGTGTTAAAATTGTATAAAATAGTGAACCTACTCATAACGTATTTTTAAAGGGCATAGCGAGGAAAAGACTGAGCCTTGCATGAGATTGATCCACGTGATCATGTATACTATAGAGCCATCGATATAGTCTACGGCATTGGGCTCCCATGAAACTAAGCAAGGGCGTCAACAATTTCTCAAAAGTGTAGGGGAGACATTGCGAGGAAGCGAAGCGACCGAGCGGGGGAGGGTGTAGGAGGGGGTGTCCCCCTCCCACACTAGGGAGCTTTTGTATTTTTGGGCGTGAAATTGTGCGATTTGGTGCACACCTGAGACAAAAATTTCACGTA
>JBAMJV010011241.1:0-42244 GCA_037951105.1 Echinarachnius parma
TATGTCTGGTAACAATGATGATATATCATTCTATAATGTAGCACTTGTTTCGTGATAGTGTCCATGCCCAGCAAAAGGTAACACAAAACATAGGCCCTATGAAGCTGTTGGAAATGATTGTATTCCAGTTTCAGTTTCTTGTACTCGTAGTAACATAGTTACACTATATATAGTGAATCATTAAAACAATAGCAATATTGTATAAGTATAACGCCTGTTTTCAAAGAGATATAGCCAGAGTTATTTATGATAACGATAAGTAAAGCGTTTCATAAATTAAACCCACTGAGTATCAACTTCATGTAATTCAGTGACAAACACTGCTATTCCACTGGGCCCTTCATGACATGTTGTACATTAATGTTAGTATTGCCCTAACTCCGTTATATTATGCCTAGCTAGAAGAGGATTTAGGTAAAATCATTAGAACGGTCTTTGGTATGACCCGGTCGGGGTTCGAACCCTCGACCTTCCTTGCATGACACAGGCGCACTATACCGCTTAACCACCGTGCCTATGTGACTTGGGGAAAAGTTACCCAATATTCTTTGAAACGGAGAAATATTCAATTACAAGATATTTTATTTGTGGAAGTTGGGATCCCTTGTCGATGAAAAGAGAACATTACCAATAGTTAATTTATATTGCGGTCTCAAATCTGTTATACGAAAATGACAGAACAGTTTTAGTGGATTTTTGTCCGACAGTCAGACAGGTAGAGCATTTAGCACCTATCTCTAGAAAACAGCGCTCGTTGATTTTGAGTTTCCAGGCCGACAAATCATTACAAAAAATATATAATTAATGTATAAAATGTGATATTAGACAGGTATCAAGTTTCACCAGAATCAATCTTCTTCAATCCGAATCGTATACTCTTACATCTGTACATATAACGTACTTCCTGAGTATTGACGAAAGGTGAAACTCAACTTTTGTTTGGTAAATTTCGAATCAGACAAAGAGCGCTTCCCGAAATAGCACTTTTTTCGAGTTCCGAGAAAATAATGTTATTGACTTCTAAGATTATGTAAATCTAAAGGACATATCAACATTCCCTTTGTCTCTTTTCTCAGTTGAAATGCCTATTGTTATCTTGCCGCCCATGAATATCGCCTCTTCTACACGGTCGTATATTATTTTCTTTTTTTCCAGTCTTACGCTCGAGATGTCGTGGGTTCGAGCCCCAGCCAGGTCATACTAACACAAACTAAGATAGTGATACCTATATTATACTGCCTTCAAAATACACTTATGCTTTCTAATTCTCTGTCTTCATGGTCGTCATCTGTAGTACTGTAATCAATATCGTAATAATCGCTACCATTATTACTATCATTATTATCATTATTATCTTATCTCCTCCTCTCTCTCAATCTTACTTCTTCTCTATTTTGTAATAAATTGCAATTATTTGCATGTTTAATTATCTAACATACACAGTAATTTATTCGTATTGCAAAGTGTTCCCCATGCATGCACTTCCATCATACCACTGATCGTGATTGACCGTTTGGGGTTTGACTTTTGCACAGACGGGCGTGGCGGGGTTCCCCCCTCGAGTGACTGCCAAGGTGTAAAGGGGTGACAGGGTGAGTGAGGAGGGGCACTAGCGCACCCCTCTAGGCTGGGTGTGTGTACTCTTATCGGGGAAGAGGGAAGGAGGAGAGCGGGAGGGGAGAGGGAGAGAAAGGAGAGAGTGAGTATGCGGCATACAAAATAAGGGTGATAGAGGGGGAGACGGCGGGAGAGATGGTTATACATACTGAAGACAGTATAATGTATAGGGTGGAATACGTAAGAGAAAGTGTAGAAACATATAAAGGAAAGTGGGAGGGAGAGAGGAGGGGACTAATGGGGAGTGAATGGCGAGATGGATGGGTTGCACAAGTGCACCCCCTTTGGGCAGAAGTGGGGTCAGGTAGATTGCATGATAATACTGTACTTTCACGGGTGGCGGATAATTCAATATAAAATGGGATGGGGCAGAGATCGAAGGTAGAACGAGAGGAAGGGGTGAAGAGGGAGTGGTCAGACAGAATGAGTAAATGGTAGACACATAACAATACTAATTTACTTGATTTATATAGCGCCTAATATGATTGATAATCATCTCTAAGCGCTTTACAATGATATTATTACCCCGGTCTTAGGATACAATGCAAACCAGCACACATTGTGTTCACCATCTCCACTCCCTGGGGAGCATTCCTTCCAAGCGGCTCGTGGGCATCGAGAAGATCGTTCACATAAAGGCTTTCACCTCCTACCGGGGTCCCCATTTATACACCTGGATATAGAGAGCAGCAATGTGGATTAATTGTCTTGCTGAAGGACAAACGTGATGGGCATAGTCTGGGTTCGAACTCGGGATCTCCCACTTGGAAAGCGAGCGCTCTACCAATCTTGCCACATCACATCCACATTTTGTTGTTGATGATACTTCCAGGGCGGGAAAACATGGAGAAAGTAAAGATAGAAGGTGGAGAGCGGGATGAGAACTGTGCATGATTTTAGAGACAGAACTTAATAGCCCGGTCACATATCAACGGATTGCGCAAACGTATGTCAAACGGAGAGCTAAATTTTTCATCCGTTCTATGCGTTTCTTGTCCGTTCCTTGTCCGGTGATGTACGTTGTTCTATGTTTTGTACATGAAGCAATGGAGACGACTTTCATCACCGGATAATTTAATTTCGCAAATTGTCTATTCGTTGGGCATACGTTTCCGCTATCCGTTGATATCTGACCGGGCCATTAAGGCAAAGAGATAAAAAAAGGGAAAGGGTACATTGGGTCAGATGAATGATAGAGGGGTCAAGAAGAACATGGAAAATCGCACAAATATAATTCGGGTGGGTGGGGAATAGTAAGAGCAAGGGAAAACAATAATGAGACGATAGAGATAAAAGGGGAGGAAATATATAGAGAACATGCAAAATAAAGGAAGAGAGGTATACGTGGATAGAGAAGTAAACACGAGAATTATAAATACAAATGGAGAGACAGAAGGTACAGGCAGTCAGAAGAAAAGGGATGGAAATAATATAGGGTGCAGAGAGTAAGAAGCAAAGTTACACTTGTGTTGACTTTTCAAAATAAATAAAAACGTATAATTTACAACAGCAAAAAACCCTATCATCCCGGTGAGTGTCATGGTTTACTTAAGCCACAATACTCATAACATTAGGTCTGTTGATTCTTGAATGCACGCAATGAACAAGTTAGTGTTGATTTCTTCCTTATCTTATATTCATTGTTAAAGGGACAGTTCAGTTTTGGTATAGAGGGCGCTTCGAGAAATAATTGAATGATAACAGGCTTTTCCTTAGTCCTTTGTAAATTGTTATACCTTCCGAGCATGGTGGATTTATATATACTAGTTTGTAATGTTATTTGGCAGGTTTTGGTTACTAAAATTCAGTTTGCCCAAAACTGTACTATCCCTTTAATATACATTATATATTATATTGTATAATTACACTTTATTGTACAATTCACGATTACAACTTATTATATTTTTGATGGAGTAGGTAGGCCACCGTTATATACAGTACTTTGTGACATCATTACCATCCGATAACGTGTATTGTTTCGGCAATTTTTTTCTTTCATTTCCATTTCATATTAATATTTTCTTATATATATTATTTGATGCACAATGTTGGTTTATATTGTTCCGCTTTGATTCAGAAAGTATATGTACTCCCAATGAACGGAGTATTACAGCAACCTGTTTCGTCGATTTAATTTTCCTTGATTGAAAACTAGACAACAGCTTGACACTGGAAACCTTCTTTGTTAAAAAAAAATGTTGAAACTAGATTATTTAATTTGTCCTCTCGAAACTGGTGAAGTTCCTTTGTAGATCATTTAGAAAACAAAACTACAGAAACGAGTAAACCATCATAAGGAAATCAGCCGAATTACTTAAAGAAATAAAAAGAAATGTGACGGTGTGTTTCTATTGGTTAACAGTATGCCCAATCAGAACGAGCGCTTCGTTGGGATAAAGGGAGCGGCTTCTGATTGGTCTGTAGATGAACCAATGGGAAACGCGTATTGGTGGCGAGATCGGATCGGATTGACACTCGACGGACTTGTCTGCGGTACTTCGCTAGTTCACCGTGGGAAACTAGCGGGCTGCTAGAGAAGTGCACATACCATAGAGGCACGCACCTCATCTTCAACGTGCGCTGTCGATGTCATGTCCACACAAATCTAGGATTTTGAGTGACGTTGAACAGAAAACTAACAAGAGATGGCGCTATACATAATCAGCCAACCATGGCAGAACGTGCACTCGGCCAAAGATCGCCAAAGTTTTTCTCTTATACGAGATCCTTTATATATAAGTCCTCTTTTTGTAATTTATAGAGAGACAGAGATTAAGAAATGATAACAAATTAGATAATAGAAACGAATGATAAAGAAAACAGGACATGATATAATATTATAATATATCAAGCATAGCCTACTATTATGTACGAAAAGTAGTTTGTCCTTGGTCACTCTTTAGGCGTGAAATGAAATCATAATTCGAAAGAAAATACAAACAGATTATCTCCAAATTTGAGCGTTTATTAGTGACAACAACAATACACAAAACGCTATTCCTAATGAGGTTTTAATTGATTCCTGTTTTGCCGTGACAGCGCCGCTAGATACGACTCTAAATATGCATCCTTTACAATCAATTATGGCTGTACAGTCACGCCTAGGTATCAACACGCTTTAGCTATAATGCATGCGTGTACGCACGCAGTGGGCTGTGTCTTCATAATACTCTACGATCGCAAGCCAAGCAAAGTTTGACACTTTTTTCAAAACTCATAATAAAAAAGACCTCTTTTTCCGTTGTTGGTTGTTTGAATTGTTTCTGTAGTTTTGCATTATTTAGATTTGTTGTATTTTGTTGTTGACTTCATGCGACCAGGAAAGAGATGCAATCAACTGTAAAGTTGCAATTAATTGTAAGTCCGATCACGTGACTTAAGGCGCACATTTGATTGGATCAAATGCGCAAATTTTCTGACGACTGCAGAGCTCGCTTCCAAAAGGCGCTAAATCCACTTTCCATAAAAATTGAGCTAACGATATATTTACATGTATAATCTATGTAGCTATCTAGTAATCCACATTTTACGACAAATAACTCACTCAAAATCAAAATATAGAAAGTTCAATTTTCATATTCCCATAGGCACGTGTACAAAGTGGGACAAAGAAACCCGTTTTCCTCGGAAGTTGAAAAAGTGGATTTAGCGCCTTTTGGTTGAAAGTATTGCAGCTTTGCAATCGATTGCATCTCTTTCTGCAACGGGGCCCTTGTGTCCTAATTAAATATGATCGTGCTTGGTGGTGTGTAGAGGGCACTGTACGAAATGCTATACCACGGTTCAAACATATTTTGGAACGAGGAAGGTTAGTACTAATAATGTAAAGCGCTTAGAGATGATTATCAATCATATATTAGGCGCTATATAAATCGAAACATTATTATTGAGTGTGACTCGGAACCACCATCAGAGAGTCCCTAGAGATGTGCTTTGAAATAGGTACAACGTTTATATTGTTAAACAAAAAATATAGCGATACTTATATCGGTGCCATTATATTTGTTTTTCTTATTGATTTATGAAATGTTAAAGGGATAGTACAGTTTTGGTAAGGCTGAACTTTAGTAACCTAACCTGGACAGTAACATTATAAACTAAGAGTTATAACTCCACCATGCTCGAAATGTATACAAAATTACAAACGACTAAGTAAAAAGCCCGTTATTTTTTTTTTTTTAAAGCCATTAAAACACAAGAGGGCGCTTTCTAAAAAGGCATTGGTTTCAACCATTTTTCATACAAATTTATGCATGTGATGTTTTATTGAAATAATGATTAGATAGAGAGATCATCAACAACTATTTAAAAAACACTTTTGAAATTTTTTGAAAAAGTGCAAGCATTATTTTAATTTTTTGAAAAAATCATCTAATTATTTGGGCCCCAAATAATTATAAGATCAGATATATTTATTGATATTTTAGCCATTTCTGGGTCGATTTTGACCAAATGAAGTTTATTCTGCCATTAAAATTGCATGTTCTATCAAATTCGACACTCAGTTTTTCATTACCTCACAAAAAATTGTGATGTGCAGCGCCCTCTCTACCAAAACTAAACTACCCCTTTAATGTAATAACAAAATTTACAATATGAATAATGAAGAGAAATGTAATTGGCAACAATAGCCACATTTGACTGATTGCCACCAAACAGCAACAACAACAACACGGTCCTAATCTGAAGAGCCATGCCATATTGCGAACGCTTTGCAATCGGTGTGAAATACACACTGACTCAGTGTTACATATAGTGCGCACAAACTGCAGCCTAGTTACGAACTACGAATGTTCGGAACGCCCTCTACGTCCTCACGCCTGACAACATTTAAAGGAGAATTCCGGACGAGTTAAAACAAAATACAGTATATTGGAAATAAATCTAGGGATGTGCTTGAATATTTTCAGGATTTGACTCTCTTTGGTTGATTTCTAAGATATTTTTCTAATGTCATTAACTCTGAGGAAATAATTAAATTTACTGCACGCAATCATGAGACCCTTACGTAGCACCCTCACTTTGCTCAATTTCTTGAGTAGGCTTGAATCCGGGGCCACTGCATTGTGATCACTGCATGTGTCATTCATAATAGCCGGTCATGCAGAGCCAGCAAATTCAATAACCACGTTTACAGGACTTTGTGTCTATTCAAATTCCAATGAAAGCCAAACGTGTTACAATTTCGGGCAGGCAAGTATTTTCAAACGGTTCAACAATGCAGTAATGTTCAAAGGCACGGTTGAGTGGCGCATCGTGGACTAACCTATTCATGATCGAGCATTGTATTGGTCCGATCAAAAGAACACATTCGCTGCAGTGTAAAAACATAGATAGGCGCATAGTGAGGGTCGCACGTCACACATTGATGCATTGTGGGATAGAACAAGCTCGCTCGCGAATTTGTGTCATTAGAATTTCAAAGCCAATTATAAGAACCCACAATCATACTTTATTTATACAAAATTGTGTTTATTGACCTAGACTATCTGTCTTTCAATCATTAGAAGCTTGAAATCGTGTGGAAGTCCACTTTAAAGGGATTTAGTAACATTTCCAAATCCACAAATCTACATAGAACTCTATAGTTGCTCTATCATACCTTGTTATATTCGTTTCACCAATTTGCCAATAGAAGCATGGAACAGGTTTGGGTTTTTCAAATTTCCATTTCGTTCAAAAGATATGTTCGGATGTGAAATTATCTACGGGACCTTTTCAGCCGTGTACAAAGTAAGTGCAATGAGTAAGTGAATATCACTTTGCATTTTCGCTCATTTCTTGGCCAAATAACATCCACTTAACTTGAAATTTTCACACATTACTTCCTTTGCATAATTTATCAGATCGCACCGATACACATTTTATCAACCACGCATCAGTTTTTGCACTTGTCAACAAAGTTACTAGATGATAGATCCACTTAAGTTCACCTTAGTCTTAGTCCAAATACCCCAGGACCCCGTTGCAGAAAGAGAAACTATCGATTGTAAGTTACAATTAATTGTAAGTCAAACAAATTGCGCGTTTCAACCAATCCGATTTGCGCATTTAGAACACATGATCTGACTTACAATTAATTGTAACTTACAATCGATTGTATCTCATTCTGCAACGGGCCCCAGGTCACAAGCGTTGTGTGAATGCATGCAACATCCATCACATCTGCGGTCCCGCTTTACTGACTCCGATGAATTGGTCAGCGTAACGCTTTTGATCAATTGGACACAAATAAATATAAAATAAACGTGTGTGTGTGTCTACTATTGATATTGTTCAGCAGTTTTTAGTCCAATACAAATTATATCTCTATCAACAAAGAAAGAGATAAAAGGTTATTCGAACTATAAGTGAACCGAGCCGTATAATTTTCGGAAGGACGCCGTATCAAAAATTAAACGGTCTGATGAAATACCAGTTGCAAATTATTTGTTCCTTTTCTGTGACAATAAGTATATACTTCCATCTAGATAAAGCGTTCACGATACCATTTACTTCCTTTTCATTTATAGGTCTATAATAGGGTCAATTAGTTCTGCATAGGTATTGTGTAGGAGAGGCCAACATACAACTATCGCACAGTGTTGTCTCTTTCTATAGACAGAATGATACTATCAAACAATTCAGTATGGCATAAGAGACAACATGGGGAAAGTCATAAGCATTAAACAATGACACCCCTTGACTCCTATAATGATATGATATGATCGGGCTGAGCGGGAGTGGAACCCGGGTCTCTGGCTTTGAACGCCGACGACTTCACCACTAGGCCACGGAGACCTCGTGAATGAAGACATAACAGACGCAAATTCATTTTACTGACAATTCAATCTCGAGCGATAAATACAAATAAAGGGCGCCCTTCAGACACATGGAAATTTCAACCATATTTATTCAACAAAATTGTGAATGGGAGGTTATTTTAGAATAATTATTCACTAGAGAGATTGTCAAAAACAATTTAGATTTGGTATATTTTTTCAAAATTGTGAAGGCTTTATAAACATTTTCTTAAATTATTAAATTAGGCCCCAACATGTATTTCACTCGGATATAAGTATTGAAATTTCAGCTGTTTCAAAATAGAGGTTTGTTTGTTTCGAAATGCTTGTCGTTTTGCAGTTTCAACTCTCCACTTTCCTCTGCCTCACGAATTATTTTTTTTTTAAAGCGCACTCTAAACCAAAACTGTACTATCTCTTTAAGCACGGACGGACGAACCACAGCGGCGGTGCAAACCCGCCGGGAATTATAATGTAACCTTGCCCGTGCTGCGGGATCGGATTCTAAATCCCCGGATTTGCAGACCTCGAGATTCGGTCCCGTTCAAGTTTCAATTTCACGCTAATGAATTAAACATACACAAAATAAACGTCTTCTATCTATACGAAGTTTTGGAGAAAAAAATAATGATACAATTTGCACAGGAGAATCGAATTAAAATTCAAAAATTAAACGTCTTCTATTATAACGTTGTGAGGAGAAAAAAATACAACGATACAAGGAGAATTTGCGAAGTGGACATTTCGATACAAATTTGTCCGATTTTCATACCTCAAGATTTGATCCTACTTCAGTTTCACTTTCACGAATAATGAATTAAACATTACAAAAGTGAATAATTCATGTCTTGCATGGCCTTTACATGAAGTTGATGCTACGTGCAGGAGAATACAAATCTTGTCAGGTTTTAGGACGAATTTTGTTTTGTTTTCAATGATATTTATTTTCTTCATTCCTTACATACAAACAATAACAGAGTAATCAGTACATAAAATAATCAGCAGATCAACATAATATACAGCATTTGTTTTTATATTCAGATAAAATACAAATTAACTTTTTCATCAAATAAAGGTATATGACCATTTCAATTATTAAAAAATAATTGACAATACAGATCAGCATGAATGAAGAAAGCACGTATACAAAAAAAGGAACGAGATATACTTTACGTCTTTCAAATTGCTGCCAAAGGAGGGCGTAATTCATAATCACTCGGCAATGGTATACGATTCTGTCGCTCCGTACTGTTCTGACAAGTGTCATTGATGTGTGTGATAATGAATTCACCTCTCAAGATGGATTTGCGCAGATCATTGCAAATCCATATGAGATAATTATGCATATAACTGATTCCAATTCTACAACGAGAGTTATTTGATAAGTTTATAAAATGACGAAACGTGCGGACAAAGGACTTTAATTCATTTTTAGTGGGTGATTATTTGGAATAAATGAATAGCGTAAGCCTGTTTTTATATTCTCATTTTAAATGACCGTTGAATGGAACTGGTGCTAATTATTCTCAATTTATTTGTAATACTATAGCCCCCATAGCGATATAATAAAGGCATTGGTAATCATATGAAAGACACATACATACATACATACATACACACAAACAAACAAACAAACAAACAAACAAACAAACAAACAAATAATCAATCAAACAAACAAACATGCAGAGATAGACAGGCACGAAGACGTACATATTATAACATAATATACGCCCGCACATACACACATATGCACACGCACGCACACACATACATATAGATATACATACATGTACACACGCTCGTACACACACACACACACACACACACACACACACACACACACACACACATACACACACACACACACGCATACACTCACACACACGTACATACACTGCTAAATGCATACCACACACGAACACCATTCACAAGAACGAACAAAACAACAAAGACTACTTATAATAAACTGAATCATATACAAGTCGGTAAAATGGCTGGTATTTTTAACAGTTTGACAAGCAGAAATAGCCGGGAGGTGTTGTTAATGTAACGGACAATAATAGTCAAATCTTGATTATATACAGTCAATCAATGCGCCTAAAGTTTGATAAAAAAAATTATTTGTATGATTTTTGCAAGATGAATGGAGAAGAATGCGTGTCGCGTGGTTAGCAAATTTGTCGTATAAAGGATTATGATTGCATAGAGATACTAGCAGGTGCATTATCCAATCTGATAACATTCCATTGGTAAATTGTACTTATGTATATTAGACCTTTAGATCGGTATCGAAATATGGATAGGCCATTATTAAACCTGTTTATATTACAATTTACCAGCTAATTTCAAAATCAACCCGGACGGTATCAACTCTATAATTATGTAAATTGTATGTGTTATTACAAAATATAATAGTACGTATGAAGGGGCAAGGACCATGCTTAAAGGGATAGTACAGTTTTGGTAAGGCTGAACTTTAGTAACCTAACCTGGACAGTAACATTATAAACTAAGAGTTATAACTCCACCATGCTCGAAATGTATACAAAATTACAAACGACTAAGTAAAAAGCCCGTTATTTTTTTTTTTTAAAAGCCATTAAAACACAAGAGGGCGCTTTCTAAAAAGGCATTGGTTTCAACCATTTTTCATACAAATTTATGCATGTGATGTTTTATTGAAATAATGATTAAATAGAGATATCATCAACAACTATTTAAAAAACGCTTTTGAAAATTTTTGAAAAAGTGCAAGCATTTTTTTAATTTTTTGAAAAAATCATCTAAATATTTGGGCCCCAAATAATTATAAGATCAGATATATTTATTGATATTTCAGCCGTTTCTGGGTCGATTTTGACCAAATAAAGTTTATTCTGCCATTAAAATTGCATGTTCTCTCAAATTCGACACTCAGTTTTTCATTACCTCACAAACAAATTGTGATGTGCAGCGCCCTCTCTACCAAAACTAAACTACCCCTTTAAAGTTTATCAAAGAAAAGTCACAAGATTACGGACCACAACAAAGAGATAACAATATTTTTCTGAATCTTTTATCTAAACATAGACGAAAATTATTCCCGGCGAAGCCTAACTTTCTTTGTTAATGTTCATATATTAAGGGGGCGGGGAAAGGGGGACGCGTTGAGATCTCCAGGTTCTGTGATCAGAAAAAAACACCTTTGTAAGACACTAACCAACTGTAAAGCGCTGGATTTAATTTGCCAACATAATAACCGTATAGGGCTGAAATGTATTCAGTGTTAATTTAAATTTAATTTTTTTTCCATCTAATTAAAAGGGTAGTTTAGTTTTGGTAGAGAGGGCGCTGCACATCACAATTTTTTTGTGAGGTAATGAAAAACTGAGTGTCGAATTTGAGAGAACATGAAATTTTAATGGCAGAATAAACTTTATTTGGTCAAAATCGACCCAGAAACGGCTGAAATATCAATAAATATATCTGATCTTATAATTATTTGGGGCCCAAATAATAAGACGATTTTTTCAAAAAATTAAAAATATGCTTGCACTTTTTCAAAAAATGTCAAAAGCGTTTTTTAAATAGTTGTTGATGATCTCTCTATTTAATCATTATTTCAATAAAACATCACATGCATAATTTTGTATGAAAAATGGTTGAATACAATGCCTTTTTAGAAAGCGCCCTCTTGTGTTTTAATGTCTCTTTTTGAATGATAACGGGCTTTTTACTTAGTCGTTTGTAATTTTGTATACCTTTCGAGCATGGTGGAGTTATAACTATTAGTTTATAATGTTACTGTCCAGGTTTGGTTACTAAAGTTCAGCCTTACCAAAACTGTACTACCCCTTTAATATCTTAGTTTTGATAAATGTATTTGTTTCATTATTATTGCCCTATGGTTGTAATATATTATTTTGTTGCATGACGAATATGCCATTGATGTGCTGTTTTAATAAACGAACAAATACAAATTGTGTATGATTGGATTCGTCATTATACCATTACATTAAATAAGACTATATCTTAAAGGGACTTATTAACATTGTCCAAATCATCAAAATCCAATTGGAATTATAGCGGTTCTCTCATACCTTGTTGTGTTCGTATTAACAAAAAGAGCATGGGACAGTTTTCGGTTTTTCAAATTTCCCTTTCGTTAAAAAGATATTTACGATTGAAGTGTGCAGATGTTAAATTATCCACTGGATCGTCGAAACCGTGTACAAAGTCAGTGCAATGAGTTAGTGAACATCACTTTGCATTTTTGCTCATTACTCGGCCATATAATGTCTATTTAACTTGAAATGTTCACACAATCAATACCCAGTGGACATAATATCAGATAACAGATATATACATTGAATCAACCATTCATCATTTTTTGCACATGTCAACAAAGTTACTAGATCCCTTTAATTCTGTACATTGTCATGATTACAAACACGATAAATAAACGAACTTCAATCTGATTGAATAGTGATTCTTTTAAATTATTTTAAATAAACCCAAATTGAATTGAACTTGATTTTAAAGGATACGGGGGGAACACCGCGGCTTCAAAATCGAAAAGGCAAACACTTATGGGACTATAACTACAAACAAATAGGAGAAACGTGCGCAAGTGAAAAACACTGTAATCTTTCAACGGGTTCGAGTGAGAAGAAAAACGGAGGTTTAACCGCCGCAGGGACGGCCGATAATCGGGGCATAAAATTACGGCATTATTTCTCCCTTTTCTTTCTGTTTTCTATTATGTCTATGCAATTATGATATAATTCTGTTTATTTCATCGGTACCAGATTGTTTCCTTTTATACATTTTTTTCTGTTGATGCAAATTTTGCTTTGATGTGGTTTCGGGAAAAATATAGGATATCTGGAATTAACCTTCAGGGATATTTTGTTGATGTCAACTGCATGATTCGCCTGGGACAAAAGGTACCGATGGTGGTGGTATAGATGTTATGATATTAAACAGGATAGAGATATGGTCTAAAATTAAGAAATCTAAAGTTATACTAAATTGCATGATAATTTTTTGTAAAGTTTTTAAAACAAATGAAAATGTCATGAATCGATAATCTGTGATATAGTTGATGCCGACGTGGGACAAAAATTATCATGTGGAGGTATAGAGGATACAGACAACAGGATGGGGAATATTGTAAAAGAGATAAATCACTAAATTCCAACATGAATTATGTGATATAAACTTTTCGGGAACCCCCCTTTGAAGATGGGAAATTAAATAGAAAGTTAATTGATAATTATTTGTATAATCTTGCTCCTAAAATTGTATTTATTACGAACCAGCGGTTTTTGCTGATTATTCTATACCGATTCCGGTGACGCCACATTATCTAGGTTAGTTGCATTTTAGAACTTATCTGAGACATCAAACAAAGTTAGCGAACAAACGGAAAAAGTCTGAAAACTAGATTCCGAACAACAGGAACAACAATGCGAGAGGAACTGACAACAAAAGGTTTATTACTATACAATTATGTCTCTAAATGATATGGTTAATAACAATATTTCGTTTGATTAAAGGAAACTTAATTTACATAATCGGATCTTCTTTCACGCTGATTAATAATTAAATGACCCATTCTGATTTTAGACAATCGTCTGTTTACGAGTTGAATATAGCATGACAATTCGGCATCACGGAGAATATACGGCGAGACTGACCGGCGATCGTCCACCCTGAGTTGCTGCTTTCTGATTAGACAATGGTCAATATCTATGAGTGATACAAGCGATACATCATGTTAAAGTAAACAATATCCATTTTGCTGACCGTTCGGGCGTCAGAATGAAAGAGATCTGAACTGGCCGGAGTGGTCACTTGCGGTGGCCTTTTAACTAATTCATTACACACGGGCAATTAATGTGTGTGGTAATTGTATTACGGTTTTTATTTAGTGTGATGGTGTGAGGGTTACATTTACTTCCATGACGCCAACCTATCCTAAGGCAGTGAGTTTTAGATTGCAAATTTAAAACGTGATCTGCTACGTGCTGACGCCACGCTTAGGCCCCGCCCCATTGTGTCCACGTCCACACCCAGGTTCACGCCACGTTAACTCCCCGTCCTTTATAGGCTATAACTAAAGCCCGGCGCAGACAGAGCCGACTCGACCCGATCCGACTTGTTTTCAGTCAGGCTAGAGTCAGTTCGCTCAGTCGGAGCCGATTCAACATGTCGAATCGGCCTCGAATGACCTCCGACTGGCTCTTGACTGGCAAAACCGGAGTCCTGAGGCAACGCATTCTGAGTTAATCAGGCTGAAAACCAGTCGGATCGGGTCGAGTCGGCTCTGTCTGCGCCGGGCTCTAGGACGACGCCAATTCAGTCGTATCCACGTCGTCGTTATCATGGTGAAGAGGCAGTAGACGTGTCGTGAAGTAAACGTTGGGTGGAACCTTATTGTGACGTCTTCACGTATAAAAGAGAAGGAAGATAATACTAAGAAGAAAAGAGGAAACAATAAGAGAGAAGAGCTAACAATAACTCAGAGAAAATAACAAATGCAAACACAAGATGATGAAAAATAAAAGAAAGAGAATTGGAGAAAAGTAGATTTGAAAACGAGAACAAAAAAAGACAATTACAGAAAGGATAGCGAAGAGTAGATGATAGGAAATACAAAGACGATTGATTATTTTAGTCGTCTAGCTGTGCAAAAGCAAGGAACATAATTATAAGAGGAGTGAACGAAGTAGATGGGGGGAATGATGGGTGTAGAAGGCGTGTGAAAGGAGGGCAAGTTGAGAAAAGATGAGGAACCAAGGGGTACATGTAAATTGGGAATTAGACGGTTGGCCAGCAGGATAAAAGAAAAACGGAGAGAAGCGGGTTTAACCAAAAGAAAACGAGATAATACCGGATAGGATTTAGCCGAAGACAGATACAATTTTGCCTTCGTTGGAAGCATGTATTTTAACAATTCCAGGCTAATAAATAGCTCTCATACGCATTATACGTTTAACGAAGTGATGAGATATCACATTTTGACTCAAGAAGTCATAACGAAAAATTGTTTATTTAATGTATTATCAAAAAGACGACTATGAAGAGATTTTGTTTGTCGGCGATATTGGTTAAATATGACATTGCCATCTTTGATTCCTTACCCGTTTGTTTTACTTGGATAAATATATATTAAAGGGGTAGTTCAGTTTGGGTATAGAGGGCGCTGCACAAAATAATTTTGTTGTGAGGTAATGAAAAACTGAGTGTTAAATATAAAAGAGCATTCAATTTTAATGGCAGAATAAACTTTATTTGATCAAAATCGGGTTCGGAAACGGCTGAAATATCAATAAATATATCCGATCGGAATAAATCTGGGGCCCAGATTTATTCGAAATAAATAATTAAAAAACAAAAAAAAGCCTACACTTTTTCACAAATTTTCAAAAGAGGTTTTTAAATAGTTGTTGATGATCTCTATATATCTAATCATTATTTCAACAAAACATCACATGCATAATTTTGTATGAAAAATGGTTGAAACCAATGCTTTTTTAATTAGTCGTTTGTAATTTTCTATACCTTTCGAGCATGATGGAGTATATATAGTTCTATTAGTTTGTAGTGTTATTGTGCAGGTTTTGGTTATTAAAGCTCGGCCTTTAATACCAAAACTGTACTACCCCTTTAAATATTATCCTTCAATATTAACCCTGTCTGGCATATCGTTCCGATTTATTATCCCGAAGCTCTCTGTCTTTATATCTCATCGTTGAGAAGTGCTCTTCAAAGTTGAACGGGTTTATTGGGTCTTTATCAATAAAGAATCGCTTACTTTCAAATCTTAACCATTACCAAGAAATTGCTGCAGTAGACAGTCATATCAAAATTAAATCCAGATTTCTTTACATGAAACGTACATACATCTGCTCCATTACATGCATACAGTCTGTTCGAACACGATCCACACACTTATACAACAGACCATCCACAGAACACAAAATGGTCTAAAACATAACAGAAACGAACACACAAACGAAACATCACCACCACCACTATCGCCAACACTATCACCAGCACCACCACCATCATCATCATCATCATCATCATCATCATCATCATCATCATCATCATCATCATCATCGTCGTCATCGTAATCGTCGTCATCATCGTCGTCATCGTCATCATTGTTAGCATCGTCATCAATATCATCATCATCAACAACATCATCATCATCATCTTCACCACCACCTCCACCACTACGATTACCGCTACATCATCACCATCACCATTAGCTGTTAACCGTTAGCTGTTGTGGTAAATAGCCGAAAATGTATTGAAACACAGTATAAAATGTTTTACTATCAAGAAGATTTCATGCTGTTGATGTAGCTTTTCTGTAACAGTCTGAACAAATATTTGAACTTTTGCTTTTCACATATCAGTTTCTTTTTATTCAAGGTTACAAATAGCCTACCATATTTTAAGTATAATTTAACATTCAAAATCAACTTAAAATCTTTGTGAAACGCCGTCCGGGCCTCTCATATAAACATGTCTGAGTCTTTAATTTCCTAAACTGGCCACGGTACTAAGATGATGAAAAGAATATAAATGAAGGTCTTGCGCTCTTTTGTGCACGGAAGTTGACCTCTACTGATACTACTGATGTACATCATTTACTACAAAAGAACGATCTTCAAAATAGGTGCACAATACAATAGATCTAGGTTTATAGTTCTTCTTATTACCAGTGAATACCGTCCGTGCCCGAAGCAAATTAATTTAGATGGAACCTATAAAACTTTAAGTATAAATTGTAGGTTCTCCAGATAAGCTAAACCATCATTTTCTTTCCACATTTTGAGATGGGGTCACCTCAATTAATCTTTGCTCCAGTTTTCGGTCATTCCCCCGGTGCATTAAAAAGGGAAAAATAAAATTTGTTGCATTTCTTCATTTTAAAAATGACATTTGGCAGCCATATTTACATCAAATCCCGTATTTGTTTCAATTAATACAGGCCAACTATTAGACGTATAAAGATATATACACCAACCGAACGGTGCAAACTATAGAAACAGTTTAAAATTAGGTTGCTAAATGGTGATGAAAAGGCCATTTATCCATCTTTGTCTTTACCTGTCTTCAGTTGATTAATTGTGTACATAAACCGTCCCCTTTCTCTGTCAAACGTGTTTGTTGATGTTTATTGATTTTTGATTTCAAATAATAAAGGAATAAAGAAATACGTTCCGACATAAACCCGTAGTGGAATTCACTCGATAACTTTCGCTTTTCAGACCGGCGGTCACTTTTCAACTGACCGGGTCTAATTTTCATTATAAGATAATATTTTTAGATCAATTGAATCGAAATCGAAGCTGAATTGGAAATAAAAACGAAACAAAGAATCGAGAGGAAAAAACAGAACAACAGTTTTAACATAATTCATTATACCCGCAGTGGATAACACGTCTCTTGTATCAGGAAGGCTGTAGTTATGTCGGCCACTCTTCGACTAATGTGGGTCTCAATTTATATCAAATAATATCATTGAAAAAATAGTACTGTATTTGTATATCAATTGAATCAAATTCGAATCTGAGACTGAATAGAAAACAAAGCGAAAGAGAGAGTTGAGAGATCGTACCACAACTGAATTGAACAAACTACTACATTTTTTAAATATAATTGTAGTTAAAACACCTTCATACATTCCGAATGCTCTTGATAAGGACCCTTCTGTCCTTTATGGCCCGGTCAGATATCAACGGATAGCGGAAACGTATGCCCAACGAATAGACAATTTGCGAAATTAAATTATCCGGTGATGAAAGTCGTCTCCATTGCTTCATGTACAAAACATAGAACAATGTACATCACCGGACAAGGAACGGACAAGAAACGCATAGAACGGATGGAAAATTTAGCTCTCCGTTTGACATACGTTTGCGCAATCCGTTGATATGTGACCGGGCTATTAGGGGCTAACCACTCTCTCGGACCCACCTCCAGTTAAAACTCCTATGGAGTGTTCAGGAGAATTAACTTATAATTAGTACCAATAGAGAGAGAGAATAGTTTCAACTGTTTCAAACATCCCGCATGCAGCTCATCCTTTATCTCGTATACTTGTTTGTACCCCCGATCTCTCGCTTCCGTATTTGCATTGTCTACCGTTTGTATTGTGATTGTCTTCTCCTATCTTTGTCCTGTATATCGTACTCGATCCCTCGTCCCGTTTTTGTCTCGGTTGGCATCCCATTTTTTTTCTTTTTGTAGTTCCTTTTTTTTGTAGTTACGAACTTGTTAATTAATGAATTACTCATCAGTCTTAATCATTATTTGAGGGTTCCACAATTTTACTAGGTAATGTTTTTAGTGGAGCCCTCTGTTTCCAATATGTATTCCCTTATTTTGATTGTAAATTGATATGTATATTTTGTTGGAAACGAAAATAAAAGTTGAAATTGAAATTAAAATCGAACATACCTGCAGTGGTATTCATCTGATGGCGTCGTCTGTCGTAACTCTGCGCCGTAGCCGAGGGTGAACCTTCCAAACCCATCTCGCCCATCAACCGGTGCAACTCCTATTATTTTGTTACCCGGGCACGAAGATGCGAAGTTCCGATTTTTAAGATGCACCGCTGAATTCGGCTCTTAATCGTATCCTTCGCTTCCAAATAATGTCTACACAAACACACGTTTTATCTTGTCGTTCTAGTTTTTTCTTTTTCCTTCCTGTCGCGTTTTTAATTTTTTATTTAGCGACCTTTTCTGATATGACTATTAGAATATCAGACAAACAGTTCCGAAGAAAAGAAAATAAGAAGAATATCAATATATAAAAATCAACTCCAAAATTAACCAGTTCGCTCGATTAAAGATGTAGCTTAATTGTCAGCATGCATTCAGAGATAAGTAAACAGAGAGAGTCTGATGGAATTCGCGGAGAAGATGGCAGTGGTGATTGGTGAGGATAAAGGGTGATGATGATGGCCCGTTTCTACACCCATTTGCGAGGGAAAAAATATGCAACGAAAGTACAATTGTATTGTCTTTTATCTAAACGTATATGGCTATGCGATATGCGCATGCTCGCAAAAGCAGCCAACCGGATTGTTGAATCCACTCAATTGGGATATTTGTTTACCCATGGTGCGCTTGGGCGGGGCGGGGCTGGGGTGGGCTACATGCCTCCTAAATTCTGTTTTCAATAGATCGGTATTTATCTTCACCATGTTCAATATGAAATTATAATATTTTGGGAATAGCGCATACATATTGTGTGTTTTCTCTCTTCTTTTAAGTGCAGTACGCATGCTCGTTTAAGGGACCAATCCGATAAACGTATTTCTTTATCATTCGCTTATGAAATTCGCTTTATAGAAGTACTATTATATAATTTTGTATATATACTATTATAACTAGCTGTTGGCGCCCGATAATTGCCATTCAATTGCATTCATGCACTTATTCAACATATTGCTATTACATTATCATTATTCGGGATTTGTTTTTAAAAAGGGCGCGCTTGGTCCGATCTGGAAGTACTTTTTGCATGTCTATTGTTTTTTTCCAATTTGTATTGTTATGTTATTGTTGTTGTTGTTTTTTTCTTTTTTTCTCTACAATTATGCCTCTTATTTCTAGCATTGACTATCAAATGATACCGCTTACATACCCTTTCGCCTCGCCAAGCCATGAAGCAGGCAGGCTCGATTCGCACCCATTCCGCCGCGCCTACTTCCTAACTCCCATTCATTAGAGTCGGAATAGGGGTGCGTTGGACCGCTTCCCCAGTTTTTGCGCCAACGTATATTAAGGCTTTAATTAATCCCAATTGTTTATTGTTCTCCAAATTCATTTGCAGGTTCCTTTGATTACGAACGGTTGCAGATGTCCTATTAATTATTGCGAGCGACGCTTTAGTATCCATATTTCTTTTCATGAGCATGATATGAGAGGGTACATCAAACACCCTAGCCGTATTCATCTTTTCACATATTGTTGCATGTGTATTATGTCGTTGTTTTATCTTTAAAATTCACTCTTCTATTGTATCGTCCCCGCATGGAGAATTTGTACTACAGAGTGTCCCAGAAAAAAAACGAAACCGGATTTCATGGACAAACATTTTCTGTCATAATGAATAATTTCTTTGATGAGATATACATGAATGAAAAGCTCTGTTTCTCTTCTTTCATTTGATGTACAACTTATGGCACATAATTCACGCATGACTAAATTAGAACAATAGAAATTGGTGTTACCAACATTCTATTTGCACGCAGAAATTGCAGGTTTTGGGTGAGTTTTTAGGGTAGTAAACGTACTTATTTTGAAAAAGGACAAACACCGCATAAAAATTCATATTTTTATCTTTTATATGACACCTCATGATTAAAAAATAAATGATTTATGCCAGAGAACGAGTACAATGAAAACATGCTTGATTACAGCCCAAATGAGTAACTTTCCTGATCTAGCATGTTTCCCATGTTTTCCCTGATCCCCATGTTTGTGTAAATTCACTCATGCATCAGGTCCATTGTCAGCTGCTAAGTCAGGAAACCTGAGCGACTTCTTATTCAACTATCTACTCATTTGGACAAATCAGGCATGTTTTCATTGTACTTGTTCTCTGGCATACATCGTTTATTTTTTGCGCATGAGGTGTCATATAAAAGATAAAAATATGAATTTGTATGCAGTCGTTTTCCTTTTTCAAAATAAGTATGTTTACTACCCTAAAAACTCACCCAAACTTGCAATTTCTGCGTGCAAATGGAATTTTGATAACACAAATTTATATTGTTTTCATTCAGTCATACGTGAATTATGTGCCATAAGTTGTACATCAAATGAAAGAAGAGAAACAGAGCTTTTCATTCATGTATATCTCATCAAAGAAATTATTCATTATGACAGAAAATTTCTGCCATGAAATCCGGTTTCGTTTTTTCTGGGACACTCTGTATATAGGCAGATTTATCACGATCATCAAAATATCACACAAAAATATTTAAAAAAAACATAATTACTAGTACTCTAATATATAAAATGATAAGGATAAAATGGAAATGAGTTTTGCATCACCAGTGCAAATTATAGCACAACTAAATTTGAATTACTGTATATCACTTGACTGCATTATGTTATTATTTCGTATCATGGCTTATATACGCGATTAGTAAAATGATTCTTGCTATCATAAACATATTTACGAAGTCGGTAAAGAACAATATTCTTAATACATGAAATATACACACATTTACCAAGTTCTATATTGCATGCAATGACACTAGAAAAAAATCCATATTAACTGATTTTTTCCTTTTGAAATTAAGCACTCAGTTAATTTCATTCAGATATTAAACGGTCTATTATCCGCTATTTAAAGGTATTTTATTTGCTGTGTTTGCTTCAGGTGCATTATACAGAATACTTGCGGTCGAAATTAAACCGTCATTTCAGGCGCCCTGATAATTTTCCCTTTATGCAGCAACATAATCGTTGGCTGTATTGTGTGGTATTCTCCGCATTCCGGTGTACAATACAACGGTTACCGCTTGTGAATATACACGAGTTGTGGTCGAGAATATTTACAAGAATATCATCTTTTATTGTCGTCTGTCATTTGCTAGTCCTATTTTTACATTACTATGAATTTTATCCTAGTTACAATTTATGAACAATTTCTGAGAGGTCTACTGCCTCAATTGTATCTTCAATTGCTACTGTGTAAGAATGAAAACAGATAACAAAAAGATACAGTAATATTTTGCGAGGTCTGATACATTGAGCAAAATATATATTGGTCTCTGTTAGGTCAAACATAACAGAACGATGAAAATAACAAGAACACTCACAATACATGCAGTAATATTTTGAGGTTTTGTGTTTTATTTCACGAATATATTTTGTCTCTCTCCAGAGGTCGTCGTTATTATACTATTTACCTCTTGATATAGACATGTTTTTTGTTTACAATGATCAAACATATATGACTATTACCGTTGTAGTTATAGAATACAACAATGACAAACCACATACACAATAATAGGGCGCCAGTTTACTCCAGTTAAGTCAGATTTAAAAGAGGGAAGATGGAGCGAAGATTTATTCTCTGCTCTTATTTATGAATTGCATGTGTCTGTGACAATTTATTTGTCTTAGTATACATGTATACTAAATAGTGTGTATTACAAAAAGACAGAACCAAAAGCACCTCAGATAATGTACGAAGTACAGTGTTTTTGTTATCCCACGCTGATGTATGTTGGTTTCACAATTATTGTTCAGTATAAGTTTTATTTTGTGATTATAGTTATATGAATAATGTTGATATGTGGATGATGATAATGATGATGATGATGATGATAATGGTGTTGGTGTTGTTATTATTGTTGTTGTTGATGATGATGATGATGATGATGATGATGATGATGATGATGATGATGATGATGATGATGATGATGATGATGATGATGTGATGATGATAATGATGATGACGAAGACGGCAACGACGACGAAGAAGAAGAAGAAAAGGAGAACAACGACAAGAACAAGAACATGAAAAATGAGAATAGAAGGAGGAGTTAATAATAAGATAAAGATGGTGATGCTAACAATGATGATGATGATGATGATGATGATGAAAAATGCAAAAAGGGAGAAAATCAGAACAAAGAAGAGAAAGAAGAAGAAGAAGAAGAAGAAGATCTAAATCTACAATTCTGTATTGTCTTATTTATAATCGTCTTCATTGATGTTTTACTCTTGACATCGATTATGTCTCATTTCATGCATTTATTAGCATATTGACATCATTACTACTAAAACAAACAGATAATGTAAATTTTGCTATGTTTCAAAATTGCCCAGCTACTAAACAGGTGTAAACGAGCCTATTAACGACCATAAATAGTTCCATCTAACACCCCCTCCCATTCCCCAATACCCGTTTGTTTTTGTTATCATACTTCATCAATGAAACACGTTTGACTAGAAAGATGCATTTAGTTTGACATCGCCTCCATCGAAATGAACCTATTAACCGTCTAAATTGTCAGACAGAAGACCTTATACAAAAAAGAGGGAGAGAGATAACGAATTCAAATAGATACAATGCTGGAATCAATATGAATACAAAACAACTGGCGAAATCGCTCGTGCGAAAAATTTTGCGCGCGCTCGCGTGGGCGTGACCAGGTCAGTGGGCGTGACGGGCAAGGTTGTGTATAGTACATAAACCTATTGTTTAACGCCCGCGCGTGCCAGCGTGGTCACACTACAACAATTTTTCGCCCAAGAGCAATTAAGGCGACAACAATCAGATAAGATAAACGTGCAGCATTGGCATCATTACTAGGAAATACTATGTCATTGTTTTTAGAGGGGGGTTATTGAAATGTGTGCGCTTGTCATGGTCGCGTAGGTTACGCACGAGCGATGGAGCTTAGACGCGCGACTGCACGCGCCAACAATTCCTATTCATAGGTACTCCGCGTTTCCTCTTCTTCCTTCATCCCTCCATTTTATTTGTAACGGATTTTTTACAGCCATTTACAGGCTTTTGCAGGCGCCAAAAATTCCTATGTTTGTACTCCGCGTTTTCACTTGTTCTTGTATCACCTTTCTATCTCCTTCATCCCCCTCTTAAAAAAGAAAGAAGAATATCTTACAGCCATGTGCAGGCTTTTGCAGGCAATCCAAAGATAACAATATATTTGAAAAGACAATTGTATCATTCAAACTTTCCCACTCCCCCCCCCCCCCCCCCCCCCCATCTGCACACTCGCTGCTCTAAAACGAAAAAAGGGCCCCTCTCTCATGCTCTGCCCCCCCTCTCTCTCTCTAAAAACGAACAAACCGTTTCATGTCCAGGCAAAGTCATATCCAAACGTTTTAAGTCATTACAAATATTAAATGAGTATACTTGAAAATATATATTTTTTTATTTATTTAAAAAACAGTAAATACAAAAGATTCGGAGGGATGGCCCATTCAGCGCCGTCTATGCAGACATTGCTGTTCTACCATGGGGTCCCTTAACAACAATATTCTAACAATAATTAACAACAATTTACAATAATTAACAGTAATTAACAATATAATCAAAAATGAATTTCAACAAACAATTAACCATTAACAGCAATTAACAATAACTAACAATGAATTTCAACAATTATTATAATTACAAGCTACAACTACGAGTGCAGCCTACAGTCTGTACTACTGAATCAATATCATCGAAGAGGATTAAACGAAACTTGGTATAAAATAATGCAATTTCTTATTAAATACAAAAATACTTGGCGAGGATTTATTACAGAGGGAAGAATATTATATTCATGCGCGCCTCTATGAAGAAATGTGCGTTTAAGAAATTCTGTTTTTGATTTCGGTAAAAATAAATGTCCATTTGATCTTAGAGAATAACTATAATCACAAAATTGAAAGGATCTTTTTAAATAAAGCGGAGTTAACTCATGTGTTGCCTTATATACCATTGAGTTTAAATGAGAACTTCGCCTTGCTGCTAATGATTTTAAACCAACTCGATCATGTAAATCTAAAATTGACATAATTATGTCTGTAAGGGCTAACCCCTAACATAATTCGGCAAGCTCTGTTTTGGAGCTTCTGCAATAAATCAGTGTGTTTAGCACAGGCAGTTCCATATACCAAGTCTCCATAATCAAATATTGGGGAATCATTGCATTATACACAATTTTCAAGTTAAAACAATTAATATTATATCGTAAACGAGATAGATGACCTATCAATTTACTAATTCGAATACAGATATTTTCAATGTGTAAATTCCACTTTAAATTTTAATCAAGTATCATACCAAGGTACTTTGTAGACTGTACATATTGTATTTCCTTGTCATTTAATTTTAAGTTTAAATGATTACATTTATGCAACATCTTATTAGAACCAAATAACATACTGACCGTTTTATCAAAGTTAAGGCTCAGTTTAGAATTACACAGCCAGCTATATATATTCAATAAGTCGGAATTAATTGTTTCTTCTATAACATTTGTGTCCTTGTGAGAAAAATAAATCACTGTGTCGTCTGCATATAAATGTACATTGCAATGCTTTATGTGTTTCACAATATCATCAATATATATAATAAACAAAAGTGGCCCTAATATCGAGCCTTGAGGGACACCGTAATCTATATTCATTTATGTCGAGATTGAAGAATTAAAAAGCGTACTTATCCGACGACCAGTCAGATAGCTACTAAACCATGGCAAACAAGCATTTGATACACCAATACTGGATAATTTATTCAATACAATGGATGGCTTAACGGTATCGAATGCTTTTCGTAAATCAATGAAGACAGCACCAGTATACATTCCGCGATCTAGCGCGCTTAATAATATATAGCTTTTATAGAGCGCCATCTATCTAGTTGCCTATTCAGAGGCGCATTATTACCCTTGGTCATCAGGTACAGTTCAAACCCGCACAATTATCTTGTGCACCATCTCAACTCCCAGGGGAGCATACTAGCCCAAGCTGCCCAACGGGCGCTGAAGGCTAATTAACACCCGACCAAGTACCCATTTATACTCCTGGGTAGAGAGCAGCAATGTAGATTAATTGTCTTGCTGAAGGACAAACGGAGTGGGCAGGGTTCGAACTCGGGATCTCGAGATCAGAAAGCGCGCGCTCTACCGATCTTGCCACACCACTTCCACAGCCAGTCGTCTGTGACCTTCAATAATGTTGTAATAGTTGAGTGTTTTTTCTGAACCTCGACTGGGCTTCTGACAAGATAGTATTACTTCTCAAATAACAAACTATTTGTTCTTGAACAAGTTTCTCTAAAATCTTTGATACAGAAGGCAAAATAGAAATGGGCCTATAATTATTAGGAGATGATTTATCACCGGATTTGTATACTGGTATTATCGTTGACCTTTTCCATTTACTAGGGAAAACACCTTTGCGTATTGACCTATTAAAAATATAAGTAAGAGTTGGTACAATGTTGCCATCTTCAATACCAACATAGGAATATTGTCAACACCAGCAGATTTTGTATTAGTCATGCTTAAAATTGTCTTTAATACGTTTTCTTCACTGAAAGGAATACATTCAAAACAAGATTGAACATTATCATTTACAGCGTGTTTACTCTCAACAGTGGGAATTTTAGACGCCAATTCAGACCCTGCGTTAGCAAAGAATTCATTAAAATGATTAGCTAAAAGCTGGCTCTCATCAGCTTTATTGCTATTAACAGGTTTTTTTTAGAAGGAAGCAATGGTTTCAAAACTGACCAAATATTAACACTTGAGTTATTATTAGAGGCCTTGTTCAACTTTTTAGCAAAATGTTCCTTCTTAACTATTCTTATTGTCTTCGTCACTAAATTTCGAGCTTTACGATACAAATTCATAATACTATCGTCTTTATTTTTCAAAGCTTGTCTTTTCAAATTATACTGTATATTATTAGGTTATATTATTTATTGTTCGTATATTCCCTGATTGTTATTTTGATTTTTAACGCCATTCTAACCCCGATTAGGTTTGGTCTATTGAAAGTAGCAATATATACTCCGCAAAAAAAGAAACTGGACACTTGCATAAGACAAAATATTTCATATTCATTTAAGATAAAATATATGATACTGTATATCAAATTAAAGATAAAATGACCCTCTTCAATATTGGCATAAAATCCAGATGAAATCATTCATGCATGACTTGTCACGGTCAATTAACCACAGCAAGGTCTGTATTCAAAAATAGCAAAAATGGAACATCCACTCAACCACAACATGGCATAATTTTTTTATTACAAATGCGACCTTGTCTATCTTCATCTCAATATAAAGTATAAATGAAGACAAATTGTGAACGTTACAGGTTTTATTTTCATCTAAATGTAACAAAATGGGTAATTCCAGGGCAAAGGTTTATTAGTCGAAACCACAGTTTGTGCCCTTATTTCAGCATGAAAAATGGTATAAATTCTTTTCAATAATTCTACCGTAGTCCAAAGATCTTCAAAACCTGATGTCGTCCTTGGTCAAACACTTGGGCAGTCTTTAACATGTCATTTCTCTATGTAACTATGGTTAAAATTGCAGGGGACACATGAAACAGACAAGCTTTATGCCTCAAACACAGACCAGTATGTTGATGCTCTCATAACCTGGCCCTGTTTTTATTGAAAAATGTGTATTTTCAGAGTTTGTTCATAACAATAAAGTTAAATAATGTCATAATTTACTTACCCCGCACATCTTGATTTAAGTGAAACACTTACTATCATTTCAGTCGAATGGTGTGGTCCTCCATTGTTTTGCTATTTTTTAAAACAGACCTTGCTATTGTTAATTGACCATGGCATTTCATGCATGAGCGAGTACACCTTTAACTTATAACCTGCATGTAGAGGACTAAATTTCCTTTAATTTGATATATGATAGTGTACACTTTATCGTACATAAATATAAAATATTTCAACTTATACAAGTGTCCAGTTTCTTTTTTTGCGGAGTATATTACAAATCAAATAGTCTTGAACGGGTGGACATGGTTAAAGGGATCTAGTAACGTTGTTGACTTGTGCACAAAGTGATGAATGGTTATTGATTTATAGAGATATGAAGTTATTGACTTGTAATACTGATAATGGGGAGGGTGATAATGTAGACTGTATAGTGGTAGAGGTGGTAGTGAGGGTGATTTGTCATCCAGATTTGTGATTTTTGCCGATTCAAACGTAGTTAAAGTATATAATAAACTGATAAATGCATTTTACTCTTCCTCCTCCTCCTCCTCCTACTCCACCCATCACACTTCCCTCCTCCTCCTCCTCTACCATCTCCCCATCCCTCTCCCTTCTCCTCTCCTCTCTATTCCCCCTCCTTCCCCTCCTCCTCCTCCTCTACCACCTCCCTATCCCTCTCCCTTCTCCTCTCCTCTCTATTCCCCCTCCTTCCCCTCCTCCTCCTCCTCTACCACCTCCCCATCCCTCTCCCTTCTCCTCTCCTCTCTATTCCCCCTCCTTCCCCTCCTCCTCCTCCTCTACCACCTCCCCATCCCTCTCCCTTCTCCTCTCCTCTCTATTCCCCCTCCTTCCCCTCCTCCTCCCCCTCCTCCTCGTACCCTCCTTTTCTTCACCCCTCTTCCTCCTTCTCCTCCTCTATCTCTACTACTTCTCCTCCTCCTCCTCCTCCTCCTCCTCCTCCTCCTCCTCCTCCTCCTCCTCCTCCTCCTCCTCCTCCGCCTACTGCTACTCCTCCCCTCCTCATCCTCCTCCTCCTTCCCCCTCATGTTGCTCATCCTCCTACTCCCCCTCCCCCCTTTCCTCCTACTTATCCTCCTCCATCATCACATTGGACATGATACAGAACTGTTTACTGTTTTCTGCAAGCACTTTGAAGTTTGAAGTCATGTACAAAATAATAATTTTTGGTAGAACAAACAAATATAGGTCATGACTCCATGTTTACATCGGCAGATGAAAAAAACAAAGAATGATTGTTGCTCATAGGATTGGATCAATGAAGTTTATACACCAATTTGTGTGATAGTACGTGTGTGTCATTTTATTTTTAAATAGTAATGTAACTGAGCGCCGTTCATCACGTCTAGTGCTGATCGTAGATTACTCTTTAACGACCGTTAAAAGAGACGAACCATTACAAAAGTAAATAAATGTTACCGACGGTAAATAATGAGTGCGACCTTTATCGTATATAGTTGACGAACCGTTAAGGAACAATTCACCGAAGATACATCGATGGACCAAAGACAGGGAATTAAAACAAACAACTGTGGCTATTATACAAACACGACAAAAACCACAATTCATATATAATTATTTTAAAATGTGTTAAGCTTTGTTCATTCATGAACAAAGAAGGAAAGAGAATGTGACCACAATTCGGTTATATCCTTCAAGGTCTATGACCCTCTGGACCTAAAACAAAAGCCAAAAAACGAATTTTAAAAAACATGCATAATATGAAATATTGTTCTATTGTTCTATTGTTATAATGATAGCGTGATAGATTCCTACAAATACTCCATCTTTCCAAGAACCATACGTATCTGGAACCAACTGCCACAACCAGTGGTCCACATCAACGGCCTGGCTGCATTTAGAGAGGCTGCCTTACTAGTCATCAGAACAATGCAGCCTCTTCCTGGGTCACATCTACTATAGACAGAACAAATCAGCCAATGTTCCGAAGGTAGTTCCACGGAGACTATGTCTGGTTCTACTATCACCCACTATGGGGTGGATAGTATGACGTCATATATATGAAAGGAAACCCATAACGAGTTGTTTTTTTCTGACTGGGCCGTAACATACCCTTTTGTCTTGGGTTATATAGTAGAACGAAAATCAGGTTCTGTTTCGACATTTGTTCCACTGTATCTGCGTCTGGCCCCAGCTACAGCCAACGCTATAGAGGGTGGCCCCCCAAAAACGGAACGGGGCACTTCCCAAAATATAGTAACAACATGATTATGTCCATCGGATAGGGTATCTTTTCCAATGAAAAACGATACCAAGACCAGTAATTTTGGTCGCGTAGTTTTTGTTTTAGGGCGCTGTGAGTGACACCATGTCAGGTTCCCATTTTTGTCAATTTTTACCAAGTCAGTGCCTGATAAATGTCACTTACTGCCCGTCATAGCATCGAACAACGAGCAATACGCGCACTATTGTTAGTATGCATTCAGCCGTGTGCCAAGAGAATGGGAATGGCTGTTCGATGCTATGATGGGCAGGAAGTGCGATTTATCAGGCACTGTTTTGGTACAAATTGACAAAAATTGGAACCTGACATGGTGTCATTCACAGCGCACTAAAACAAAAACTACACGACCAAAATGACTGTTCTTGGTATCGTTTTTCATTTGAAAAGACACCCTATCCTATGGACGTAATCATCGTGTTACTATAGTTTGGGAAGTGCCCCGTTCCGTGTGTTGGGCCACCCTGTATACAGGTGCACAGTAGAAGCAAGGTCATATTCATCAAACTGAAAACTTATTTTAGAGGCTGTGTTTTTTGTCTAAAGGGCTAGGTCACGTTGGTTGATTGGATATATGTTGTTGTTGTTGTTTACTTTATCAATTATGATTATTTATGTCATGGGACCTCCCCAGTTTATCGTCACCATCCGAGAGACGCAGCCTATAGGTTTTGAACGCAGGCCGATTGGTCATTGTTGGTGTGAAGAGGAGAGCTCTGACCAGAACACCTCTTCATGCATGTTGTTGTTGTTGTTGTTGATTGTTTTTTGTTGTGGGCAACGGGTGGGGGCACAATTGCCAAATTGGTCCTCCCGTGCACATACTAGCAAATTATGCTATTGCAGAAATGCCACATTTATGCCCTCTCCAATTAGAGAACACCTTTGAATTATTTCCTTCATGGAACATGATCCTGTATTATATTCACTTATTTTTTTCTCTTCTTTTCCGTCATCGTGTTGCACAGCGATTTTAAAAGGTGCATGATAATCTTAGAGAAGGGGAAATGATTCATCCTCTTTCAATCAATTACATTATTTTGTTAGATTTTTAGGTGACATTTTGCGCCGACAGAATTTGCTCAGACGACGTTCGATTCATTACATTATTTTGATGTTGTACTTATCACTGTTCAGTGGATACAGCTTCTAACACACTCGGAGGCAACGATGATGAGTGTGCAAGCCTATGCAGCCAAAATAATTTAGAATGTTTGCCATTTTCATGATTTTGTTTTTATCTCTAACCATAATTATGAGTGCCACGGTCGTCAAGTCGCAATAATGATAGAATCAGATAAAATTGATTTGATTTCTTCCTTAAAGGGACTTAGTAACTTTGTCCAAATCCTCAAAATCCAATTGGAATTCTAGCAGTTCCCTTATACATTGTTGTATTCGTATTAACAATAAAAGCATGGGTCAGGTTTTGGTTTTTCAAATTTCCCTTTCAGTAAAAATATATTTACGATTGAAGTGTTCAGATGTTGACTTATCCACTGGATCGTCAAAATCGTGTACAAAGTGAGTGTAATGAGTTAGTGAATATCACTTTGCATTGTTGCTCATTACTCGGCCATATCGTCCATTTAACTTGAAATTTTCACACAACACCCAGTGGACATATCGGATAACAACAATATACATTGTATCAACCATTCAACACTTTTTGCACATGTCAACAAAGTTACCAGATCCCTTTAAAGGGATCTAGTAACATTTTCAACATCCTAACATCTTAGTAAGAACTCTATAGTGGTTCTCTCATACCTTGTTGTTTTCGTACTACCAATAGAAGCATGGAACAGGTTTCTGTTTTGATATTAACGATTTAAGTGTTCAGATTGTTGATTATCCACAGGAAATATATAGCTGTGTACAAAGTCAATGCAGTGAATTAGCGAATTATTAATTTGTATTTTCGCTCATGACTTGGACATAATTCATTTAACGTGATATTTTCACTCATTACTCAGTGGACATATCAGATCTCTACAATCTACATGTTATCACAAAGTCATAACTTTGTGCACATGTCAACAAAGATACTAGATCCCTTTAAGTATTATTCTTATGTTTGTTATGTGAGGGGAGCTCTGATAAAAGACCACTCTTTGTTCTGTTTGATTGACATCACACCTAACAAAGGTATTCCACTTCACGTGAACCGTGAATATGTCCTTCATGGAATATGATTCTATACTCGTGGTTGGTTTCCCTTTCCCTTGTCTGTTTTGTTTATTGTTTAACAGTTTTGGTTCTAACACCGTGTCACCAAATTAGTATTTAATACTTGTTTAATGATATAAACAAAGAAAGATACAATCTTCCATACGGGATATTTTTGTGGGGATGATTTTGATTTTAAAAAATATATATTTTCTCCCAAAATACCATACAGTGTAGCCAAGAATTATTTGGACAATTTAAATGATGCTAGAACAAATTTTTAAGAAAATGTTTGGTAAAAAGCTGCCTAAAATTCATTGTATGTGTTTATTAGATGCTGCTTTGTTGAAATCAAGATAAAATATAAGACCATTTTTGAAAAATTATCAAAATAGTTAGTTTCCTATTTTTCAGGATGTCCAAATAATTGTTGGCTACACTGTAGATGATTTTGCCCGAATGTATATATGGTGAGTTAAAAAAAAAAACAATTATACGCATTTTCAAAACTTTCTCAGAGGGGAGGTGGGGGTGGGGTGGTCCTATTTATCCCGCGAGGTGCTACAGAAGGGGGCTAGTCCTCCGGGCTCATATTCATAAAACCCGCTAGCTTAGTTTCTATACAAAGTCTATATATCGAACGATAAAGTTTATTGAACAATCTTCAGTTTTATAATAGGTTTAGCTGGTTAAAGGGATAGTTGAGTTTTGGTAGAGAGGGCGCTAGACTACTTATTTATTTTGTGAGGTAATGAAAAACTGAGTGTAAAATTTGAAAGAGCATAATATTTAAATAATAAAATCATCTTTGTTTGATCAAAATCGGTTCAGAGACGGCTGAAATATCCATAGATATAAAAATTTGTAATAAACCTGGGGCCCCAGGTTTATTAGAGAATTTTGAACCAACCGTTAAATTTTTTTTTTAAATGCTTCCTCTTTTCAAAAAGTTACAAAATAGGTATTTAAATAGTTGTTGGTTATTTCTCTATCTAATCACTATTTCAACAAAGCATCACATGCACAACATTTTATTCAAAATGGTTGAAACCGATGAGTGTTTAGAGAGCGCCCTCTTACGTTTTAACGGCTCTTTTTGAATGATAACATGATCTTTACTACGTCATTTGTAATTTTGTGTTCCTTTTTAGTTATAACTATTAGTTTGTAATGTAATGATGCAGGTTTTGGTTACTAAAATTCAGTTTCACCTAAACTGTACTCTCCTTACCAGAACTCAACTATCCCTTTAAGCCTTAGGTACCCACTAAGTTAACCCTACTGTATGCAGTTAAAAGAACATGACTGTTTAATACCTAGCCACATTATCCAAAATAGACTTAGCATGACTCTAAGATAGCGGGGTTTTATGAATATGGCCCTGCATGGCATCCACGTATACAAGAAAGGACCCATTTTCGTTTCATTCATGAAAATGTGGCTTAATTAATAGCATGTCCGTGAACCATAAACTATGTCCTTCATGGAGTATGATTCTTACTATAATACTTTCGGATACGTTTCTCCATTGTTGGTCTGTCACGGTGTCGCCTAATGAGTATTTTATAGTTTGATTAACATTCTATTATGAAGAGCTTAATTCCAAAAGGCGCTAAATCCACTTTTTCAACTTTGGAGAAAATCATTTTTCTTTGTCAAACTTTGTACATATGCCTATGGGAATCTAAAAATGAAACATTCCATATTTCGATTTTGATTGTGTAATTTGTCTTGAAATGTAGATTTCTGGCTACGTAGCTATACGTACCTTATCAATGTACTGATATCGTTATCTCAGTTTTGATGGAAAGTGGATTTAACGCCTTTTGGAACTATAAGCTCTTCATATACTATACTAAAGAGTTTCCCTCAACATTAAAACAAAACTTACACCTATCACCATGACAACTGAATCAACATAACATTTTCGACAACAATATGTTGATCACTGTTCATGTGTGCTTGATCATTATATGGTTTATATCTAGTTAGTTGTTAATTGTATACTGTTGTAATATTGACATACATAACAGGCGGGTCACCAACCTTTTCTCCCACCATCATAATCCCGCCATGCACCCGATCATGATAGTACACCCCCTCACACTGTTCTATCCTTCATGTCACTTTGTACAAACTTAGGCTTCATTTTGTAAAGACATTAGCTTATATTTATGTTTAGGAAAGGACAAATAAACTACTGTAATACAAATTCCCCGTCAAAAAAAAAACAAACTCATCATTAAAGGGACTTAGTAACATTGTCCAAATCCTCAAAATAAAATTTTAATTCTAGCGGTTCCCTCATACCTTGTTGTATTCGTATTAACAATAAAATCATGGGACAGGTTTCGGTTTTTCAAATTTCCCTTTCGTTACAAAGATATGTACGATCAAAGTATTCAGATAAGAAAAACTCCGGGCGAGTTTTTCATCCCTGTACAAAGTGAATGCAGTGAGTTAGTGAATATCACCCAATATCACTTTGCATTTTCGCTCATTACTTGGCCATGCAATGTCCATTTGACTTGAAATTTTCACACAATACCCTGTGGACATATGAGATAACAGCACTATACATTGCATCAACTATTCATCACTTTTTGCACATGCCAACAAAGTTACTAGATCCCTTTAATGTATAAACTGTTCTATTTTGTTGCTCTGTACATTTACATACTGCAGGTGCACGCGCGCGCATTCATCGCTTCACTGGGCGCTTTGTTTATACGCACACGTGCGCGTCCCTAGCGCGTGCGCCCAGTATTCTACACGTAGCGTACTGCTGAATCGTCCGTGCATGCACTGATAATCCGCCATTGAATGGGCAAGAATAGATATAGGTCGTGTCATTTTGTTGTTATCATCATCCATAAAGAAAAGAATAAAAGGACAACAATTAAAATGTTAAAAAGGAACTGTATATCTGCAATATAGATATTGGGGGAGGGGGGGGGGGGGGGGGGTGGCAGGGGGCCAAAATACTCCCGCGTATTTCGTCCCCACTTCTGCCAAAAAGAAATACAGTTCAACACCAATTTTATTTGGGAGGAGTCTCCCTCCCCCCATATCACAGACTTATTATGAAATAGACAATAGACGAAATTGAAGTTGGCATTGGCACATTATCGGCTTGTCGGGACGAAATTGAAGTAACAAATTATAAAATTGAATGAAAAAATGTTAAAGGGGTAGTTCAGTTTTTGGTATAGAGGGCGCTTCAAGAAATAATTTTTTTCTGAGGTAATGAAAAACTGAGTGTCAAATTTGAAAGAGCATGCAATTTTAATGACAGAATAAACTTTATTTGATCAATATCGGTTCAGAAACAGCTGAAATATCAGATCGGAATAAAGCTGGGGCCCCAGGTTCAGTTTCAGTTTCAGTTTCAGTTTAGTTTATTTCATTTCCAACAAAAAATTAATATACATAGCATTGTACAAAACAAAACAAAGGTTACATTATGTAAAATTAAACAGATGTACAATGAAACCTAGAATCATATACAATAAATAATATGTTTGGAAATGGAGGGATCCACTGAAAAGCAATGCTTGTAGATTGTGGACCCCTCGAATAATAATAAAGCAATTAAATCGGTAATCATGCATAAACAAGTCGAATAATACTTTACAAACGTACTTAAAAAAAAAAAATAACAATAAATTTTACATTTGAGCTGGAATTGCTTCCAGTAACGGTTACTAACACATATAAGGTTGGCCGACAGAGACTTCGACGAGCAGAACAAAATAATACAACACAACACAAAACAACGTGCATAGCACAGGATAGCACGGGATGTCAAATAATGAATGAAAAGATGAAAAAGTAACATACCGTACGTGATGGTAACATGATGAGAAAGGATGGTTGGATGTGGACAGAGACAGAACTGTTGACGCATATGGGTATACCGATAAAAGAGCGCTCAATATAAAAAAGAAAGAAACAAAGTTGGAAGGTAATTTTCGATAAACTAAAACACTTTCATATAGATGATGACGTTTTATTGACAAAATGTGAATAATACAAATGGAACAGTACATACGGAGACAACCATACTTCTCAATTTAATGAGTTTCGTAAGATTGCAATAATAATATTTTTATCCGTTTCTTAAACAAATTAAATGAAGTTGCATTTTTAATATTATCATTGAGAGTATTCCAAAATTTGGGACCATTATAAATAAATGTATTTTGAGCTAATAACGTTCTAAATAAGGGCAAATGGAATTCTCCCGAATGTATTGTTGGGTACTTATGAACTAATTGGCTTTTTAAAAACATTTCATCAAAAATTGCGGGTAAGGTATTGTTATTATAATTATATATGAATTGACAAAGTTGAAATAAATATAGGTCCTTGACTTTTAATATATTATTATCAAAAAATAACAAGTCTGTGTGAGAGCGTGGGGCCATATTAAAAATAATACGAAGTACTTTCTTTTGCAATAACAACAATTTATCTAATAATTTTACGTGGGTGTTACCCCAAGTCAAAATACCATAATTTAAGTATGGTAATATCAAAGATTAATACAACATAAGTAAGGATGCTAAGGGGAGGTGGAATTTTAATCTATTAATAATACCAATATTGCGAGAAATAACTTTACAAATATTATTTATATGAAATTTCCATGAAAGTTGATTATCTACGGTAACCCCTAAAAATGTAATATTAGAGACGTTTTCCGATATAAAATCTTCAAAAGCAATATCTATGGGTAACGAATGTATAGATTTACTAAAAAAAGCATATATTTGGTTTTCTGCAAATTTAATGATAACTTATTGGCTCTAATCCACTTTAATACCTTAAAGGGTACCACCACCCAAAACTAGTATTCTTATTATGGAAAGGTAACATGTTTAGTATTCCATTCCATCAACAAGTTCACACAAATATGTTTTCAGAAAAGAAAAAAAATACTTGGAAAACGCATCACCATTCTAAAGCATGCGTTAATGCGGTCTGAATTGCGAAGACTACTGCGTGTGCAGCAAGCAAATCGCTCGGGATTATATTGCCTACAAACGTACGCGTGAATAGCATTGACGCACTCGCAAACCAGGAACCAGGAAATAGTAGTGGTTCCGTAAGTGGTGGAAATAAATTGCTTTGTTTATGAATTACACAACCCTTTGCAAAATGTTGGGTATCTATTTGATATCATAAAACAGTACCAAAACATAATTATAGTAATGTGTTGTTATTTGCCCGGTGGTCCCCTTTAACTAATTCAACATTGATTGTTTCTGCAATAGTGTGTGGATTGTCGATCAGGTTCATGCGATGAACACAATGAAATACTTACACTTTATCAACAATTTTACAAAAGAGGTTTAAAATAGTTGTGGATGATCTCTCTATTTAAATTATTTCAACAAAACATCACATGCACAATTATTCTATAAAAAATGGTTTAAACCGATGCATTTTTAGAGAGCGCCCTCTTGTGTTTTAACAGCTCTTTTTTAATGATAACAGGCTTTTAATCGTTTGTAATTTGTTATACATTTCGAGCATGGTGGAGTTATAAATATCAGTTTGCAATGTTATGGTGCAGGTTTTGGTTACTAAAATTCAGTTTGACCAAAACTGTATACTATCCCTTTAAAAATGGGCGCGAAAACCTATACAATTTCACTTACATGTATCATTATTACCGGAAGCCGTTAAATATCAGGCACCAATGTAGACATAATACCTATATTGTCTGGCTGCCCTTTGCTAGTATATACGTTCGTCGTGGAGTTGAGATGGTGTGCAAGATAATAGTTATTGCGGGGTTTGAATTGTACCAATAACGATAAAAATTGCGTATTACCAGTAATGTTTGTATGGTATTCATATTCTTTCACTACAGCTGTCCATTAAAAGGATAAAATGTCATCACAAAGTTCACCATCTTCGCGCTATTATTTGTAGGATTGTTTGTTAAATGATATACATGTATGTAAATATAAGCGGATTAAGCGCATGTAATAGCAATGAACAAAAAAACATAAAACTGGGAAGACACAATCATGTTGAAACTACAAAGGCAAAAGGGCCCCAAAAGCTTTTTGATTTAGCTTTTTAGAAATTGGAAGATTATTAAGTGCACATTGCGAGCATCATGTTATGAGGAGGGCTGTGTCCAAGTATGGATGAACTTTAGCCTGATAGAAACATAGATTGCAATCATTCTGATGAAACCCCGAATAGAATCAGTCAAGGGATACCCACATTGGGAAGTGTATTGGGGGTCCAGGAGGCGGAGCCCCCGGAAGCTTTGGGATTTGTAATATCCATACAAAAAGATGTTGTCTATATTTAAATAGGAAATACAGTCAACTATTGTATAGCTAGTTATATAGTTAGCTCAATTTTAGTGGGCATAGAGAGAAGTCCTGAATAAAACTATTCAATGAGTACAGGGCCGGGACTGGGTCAACTAACCTTAATGGGGGTTCCAGGGGGCGCAGCCCCCAGAAGATTTTGGATTTGGGCAGTTTAGCACTATCAAAATGTGGTTTAAAGAAGACTATATAATTATGTATGAACTTTCACATTATGAATGAGAGGGGCAATGCTCCTTTATTTTAAAGTTATTAAATATTTTAAACCCCAATTAGAGATTATTAGAGCTCATGATTACTTTTTCTTTCTAAAGTTTTCTTCTTTTCGATATATTTTAAAAACAAGATCATGCCCTAAAAAAATGGTAAGTGTAATCATTCACTTACATATCAAGAACTGCTGAATTTGCTTATATAATTGGATAACATGTTTCATGTGAAAGGCATCATAATAAAGTCCAACGTCACAGCGTATATATTGCGCTGACATTAGCGACCATTTTCTCGTAATCCCTTCCGACTTGACTGGATTACGTGAACCAAGGTCGAGGGAAATGAGAAGGCCAAAGGTTGAACTTGACGGAGCGGTTCAGTCAAGTTAGTCTTCGCCATGCAGACCCCGGATGGTCGCGCCCAGTTAGTCGTTGGGTTGCAGACTCCCGAAAGATACCACGGAGTAAACCTTTACACAGTGATAAAGAACAATACAAATATACTGTAGTTAAATTTGAATTATAAGAAGATTGCATGTGAGAAATTGTAGCAGCTAAATCAGACATTTGCCAATAAAACATATTATATAAGTCATATTATTAAAACAGGTTGAAGCAAAAATGTGTTTGAGGGCATAAACACGCCCCTCAATAAGTAAGTAAGTACCCCCCCCCCCCCCCCCCCCCCCCCCCACACACACACACACACACAATATGGAGCGTATCCCCTCAATAAGTAAAGCCATGCATGCTACACCACTGACTGGGCGTGCAGTGAAATAAATAGTCAATGTTAAAAGGTCATAATAGGTGCAAACATGGTATATAAACAGAGGAAAACATATGAACGAAATGTTTGGGCTGATCTTAATTGATCTTCATCAGCATATTACTCTAGTATCATAATCGGCGATTAAATGTTAAATCACCTGACTGTTATGAGCTCAAGTTAGCCCGTTGTTTCCGTCGTTAATACCAAACAGTTTTGTTCCCCTTCGTTATCTTAACACACCCCTCCCTATATAGAGTCCCTACCCCAAAAGGACAAACCCGCATGTCACCCAAAACCTGTTTTCAACCTCCCCATTTCAACACCCCATCCCTCAAAAAGTGACCTACAAAGTCACTCAATTCTTGTTACTACAGGCTGGTATGAACACCGCTCTTGACACCTCTCTGATACAAATTTTGACACACCCCCTTCTTCTCTACCATATCCCCCTCCCAAATATAAACAGAAGGATATATAAAACGCTAGGATATATCACATACGGTTCTGTTCACCCATGCACCCTAGCTAATTTGACACCCCCCCCCCCCCCCCCAATGAAAAGGAACATCGTGTAAAAAACAACAACAACAACAATGAACCGGCAATTTCCGAGAGGAAACTAACCGTGATATGGTGTAGTCGAGGGTACAGCTGGGACCTATCATTGTGGTAATTATGAAAATCATGCAATAAATCGATTGGTTACCAACGGATTGGTGAATTCCGGAAGTTGGGCCCTCCTAGCTTCGCAAGTTTGTTAAATGCTTACTTGTTGCCCGTTCTTGCCATCTGGGGGGGGGGGGGGGGGGGGGGGGGGTGGGGGGGGGGGGGTTCAAAACTATTTAGGACCAACTTAAAGTAAAGCTCAATGGGAAGCCGTTAGTTTCTTTGTAATATTTGTGGAACAGCTCGTTTAAAATGGCATACGTTTTGATTGAAATCAGTAATATTTGTTATTATCAAGGAGCCTTGAAATTATGGATATACATTTTTGTTGCAAGTTTCAAATACATAATACGTGTGGTTTGCGGTTCAAATACAGTCATGTAGCCTACTTGTATTTGTTTGCTCTTGAATATGTTTTATTCCAAGGCTACAAATGGCTTTCCATAATTGTGAGGTCCAACGCGGGGGTCCAACTTAGAGTTAAGTTCAACTTAGGATCTTTGTGAAACACCCCCTGGTACAATATACAGTAGGTCTGGACTGTAACAAGTTATTAAAAGATTGCCATGCATGGGGCTGGAGAGGGCGCTGCTCGAAATTCCACACCGCGGTGCGCCATCTAGCATGAGGCGCACTTCATACTGAGCAAGTGTGTATTTCGCACCAGGCGCAAGGCGTTCGCAAGATGGCACCGCGGGTCAGCCACTGTGGGGTCAGCTGATTGCGAATCCGATCTTCCATGCACTCCTTCCGATCTCGGACCAGTCACTGGATGGTTGCCCGTGTGTGGTTAAGATATTTCATTTCCCTTTCCACAGTTCTTTGCCATCGGGGTCGGGGGAGGGGGCTACAACCCATGGAAACTCTTGATACCGTCACTAAAAAAATTTATACATTCGGGCAAATTTCTCTCAAATCTGAATTTTGACTCTTCATGCACATCATTGGATACAAAAAGGAAGATTGACATTCCAGCTATTGAGCTCAGTTAGCACCCCCCCTTGGTAAAATGTAGGCTGTACCCTCATGGTAATGCAGGAATTAATTTTTAATTTTAGGGGGCTACTTTTCCAATCTGATGAATATCCAGAAAATGTTCACATAATACCCTCTTTTGAAGGTAATTTAAGGGACTACCCACTGATCTCAGGAGGCTATTTTGAAAAGTATGGGGTAAATTCGCCCCCAGCCCCAGTATATTTCCTACCCTGCCTCATGGTCATGAATAAACCTCAGGATTACGGTAAACGCCAGTAGATTTTCATTCTAAATCCCATCAGAATACATCAAAATTAATCATCTTTTGCTCGCCGCAAGATCCTTCTAACTGATGGGTTCACACCTGTTATAAAACTATGCTGCACAATTTTCAGGCAACATAATCATACATGTTTTTTTGTTTTCCAATTTATTGCTCATTGCACCCAAGATTTCGAGTCAGTCGTTTGTTGTGTGGACGCAGGAATAACTTTATTTTCTGAAACGTTCTCTAAGGAAGTTGCACGCATATGACTTTTACTCAAATATCATCATGATCATGGTCTCCGTTTTTCATCTGACAAGCAAAGAATGTCTCCACCTCTAAGCTGCTCATAACTTATACTAGGATTCAGGAACTATTTTGCTACAAACAAAACACATGATTTTGCTCAAAACATTAAAGGGCAATGAAACCCAAGCAAAATGTTGCTTTCATAGTCTGGAAGAGATTAAGAAGAATAATCTCTGAAAGTTAGAGCATAATCGGGTAAGAAACAAGAAAACTACGGCTCTTTGAAGATGTCCATTTATTCCTATGGGGAACTCAAATTGGCAACGCACTCTGATAAGTGTGTGGACAACTCCCCATATGTTTTGTACACAAATGTTCCCATTTTTACAGTTTTCTTCATAGTCACATTTTTCCATTCACCCAACTCATGATATGTTATGTATAAAAGCATTCTACAAAACATATGTTGAACTCAAACGAAGGGTAAACATACATTTTGAGAAAATTTAACAAAACTGAAATTTTGTGTACAAAATGTATGGGGAGTTGTCCACAACTTTACCAGAGTGCGTTGCCAATTTGAGTCACTTGAAGAAATACGTGGCTCTTTTCAAAGAGCTGTAGTTTTCTTATTTCTTGACCGATTGTGCTCAAATTGTCAGTGTATACACTATATAGTC